>CAUYLG010009840.1:0-175709 GCA_963573385.1 Cacajao melanocephalus
TATTGGTTGGCTGCTTGTTTGTTATTTTCATCCCTTATTCCTTCCTGTCTCCATTGTTAAGCACAATTATTGGCATAAAATAGGTTTTTAATACCCATTTTTAGACTGCATTCTAGCCTGGGCAATAGAACAAGAATCCCGTTCTCTCTCCCTCTTTCTTTCATTCTTTTTTTTTTATTTCTTTCACTCTTCCTTTCTTCTTTTTCTTTCTTTCAAAAAAAAAAAAAAGATGATGTTCCTATTTTCCTTGTTTTCAACTTTTCACATTTCACAAGTTGAGTCTGGAACACCTAGCACACAAAGCTGTCCTGTGATACAGAAGACACTTTCCATGTATTACTATAAGGCTTTTACTTGATGATAGAAGGATGAGGATATGACATAGGGAGAGTAAAGAGAAGCACAGAGGTTTTTGTTTGTTTGTTTTGGCTACAAGAGAATGTGGGAAGGCAAAGGAGGAGAGAGAGAGAGAGACATATTTTCCCTTTTTTGAGTTTTGTCAGAGAGAGATCTTTGTTCCCAACTACTTGTTTGAAATTTGGAAAGGTATCTTATGTAGATATCACCTGGTGTGTAGCCCTATCAATATGGTTACTCAACAAAGTCAAAATGAGGAAGACCACATGGTTAAATTTTCCTGAGCTACTCTTCAATTCCTATATGATGTAGATGGCAACTCAAAAACAGAGGTGAATTCGTGGCAGGGATAGGGTGATCACTACTCTAGGAATATGTAGCTCTACAATAAGGGCTAAAAAGCAGGTTTCCTTGACTAGTACTGAATAGAAACTACAGCAGACCTCAGAGAGATCTATAGCAATTAGTGGCACCTGATGTGAGTCCAGTTCAGCAAGGGAACCCTCTTCTCCAAAAAAAAAGGAAAATTACTAAATGCAAACATCATCACCAGAAACCAGCAGGGTAGGTAGTGAGGGAAGATTACCATGTCTAATGAGCATGAACAACACTTGCATCAATATCCAAAGCATCCTCATCCTTGCCATCACAAGACACACAGACTCAATGTTGGAAAGGAGTAAAAGAGAGAGGTCAAGGACTGATACGTTTGTGAGACTAAGCATCTTGTTGGTCTGTGCACCTGAAGAAACGACCTTATATGATTAGAGTAAGTTTAAGCATTCAACTAAATCAGATTTAAAATTTTCTTTTTGCCTGCTGCCATTTCCCCTGCCCCCACTGCATTCCACTAATCAGTAAGTAGGAGCTTGTGAGGAAAACCAGATGAGCCAGAAATAAAGCAGTTATATATTTGTATATCTCAAAATACAAATTTGTCACTCTGTTACTCATTTAATGACATGATCGTCCACTCAGTTACCTAGGCTAAAATAGGGTTTATTATTTATCACTTTATCCCATCTTCTCAAAATCTAAACCAGGAGCAAATTCAGTCAGCTATGCCTCTAAAATATGTCTTGAATCTGATCATTATTCACTTATACTGTGTTTTCTCATATTCCAAGCCACCATCATTTTTCATCTAGACTACTGCCAAAGCCTTCTAAGTAATTTGGTCCACTTTTACCACCCATAATCCTCTTCTTCACAATAGCTCAAATAATCACAACCATTTTAATCACACCTTTCTCCCTGTTCAAAACCTTCCAAATGACTGCCCATTGCAATGAGAATAATCGCCAAACCTCTTACCATGGTCTATAATACCTTATGATCTGGCTCCTACATTTCTCTGGCATCATGTTTTCCAATTATTTACTATACTCTAGATAAAGGGTTTTTTCCATTTTTTTTTTCTTTTCTCTTTTTGAAAATAGATCAAGACCCCTTCTGTCTTAGGGACTTTGCATTAGATATTCCCTCTACTTAGAAATCTCTTTTCCTCAGATAATCACACAGCTGGCTTTCTCCATGCTTAGGTGTCTGGCTCAATGCAGTGTCAGATAGTACTTCTGTGACCACCAAGTAGGCAGCCCCTTTACCTAGTCACTCCACATCCCAACATATTTTCTTTTTCTCTCTTTCTTCTCTCTCTTTTCTCTTCTTTCTCTCTTTTCTCTTCTCTCCCTTTTTCTTTCTTTCCTTCCTTTCCTTCCCTTCCCCTTCCTTCCTTCCTTTCTTCTTTCTTCTTTTTCGCACTCCTTTCTTTTTCTCTTTCCTTTCTCTTTTCTCTCTTCTCTTTCTCTGTTTCTCTCCCTTTCTTTCTCTCCCTTCCTTCCTTCCTTTTTCTTTCCCTTCCTCTCTCTCTCGGTCTCCCTCCTTCCCTTCCTCCCTTCCTTTCTTCCATCTTGCTCTGTGATCATGGCTTACGGCAGCCCTGACTTCCCAGTAGTCTCAAGCAGATCAAGTAGCTGGGACCACACAGGTGTAAGCCACCACACCAGCAAAATTTTTAAAATTTTTGGTAGACACAGGGGTCTCTTTATGTTGCTCAGGCTGGTCCTGAACTACAGGGCTCAAGTGATCCTCCTGTCTCAGCTTTCCAAAGTGCTGGGATAATAGGCATGAACCACTGCACCCAATCTTTTATTTCCTTCAGAGCACTTATCACTACCAAAATTGTTATTCATGCTTACATTGTCTTCCCACATTAGAACATAAATTCCGATAAATTTCATCATGACAGCATGAACCTTGTCTGTTTTGTTCACCACTGTAAAATTATCATCCATAAATGTGTCTGGCTTAATAAACATTTAATGAATGAATAAATGAATGACAGAATGTATGCCTAAAGTTGAAAATAATTAACCCTAATCAGAGTAAGCTAACCTATTAGGAATTCACTAGTAAGAAAATAACATCTTAAAGAACATGCACTAAATATTGAAAGTAAAACCAAGGTTTGTGAGTAAAAGGTAAAGTATACTGAGAGATTTTTCTAATATTTTTTAGCTTCTAGGGAACAATACATATGAATCTACTAGGAATTTTTGCACAGTAAATTTCTGCACATATTTAAAGAACCCATCACATGTGAGAAAAGGGGTTGCCTTATTTTATATTGTATTTTCTTGTTATTATAATCAGAAAGGTCTCCCCTATTTGTTCACTATTTTTCTCTTCAAGGATATGTTGTTATTATAGTTTCTGGAGAGGGAGTGTAAATTTTCACTGCTAGCAGTCTGGTTTATTGTAGTGCTTTTCCTGAAATGTCTAAGTAATATTTTGCTCGAAAATGTTGGCTTTTAAAAGTTAACGTTACCCACTGCAACCCATTTGTGTATCTAGAGGCTCGCAGGGCATACAGGAAAAATAGCAACTTTTTTTTTTTTACAATGTAGGATTTATTCAATAATTATAGAAATAAGAACACTATTTTTTTTTTTTGGTGTGTGTCTATAGTCCCAGCTAATTGGGAGGCTGAGGCAGGAGAATTCCTTGAGCCCAGGAGTTTAAGTCCAGCCTGGGCAACCTAGCAAGACCCCCATCCCTGTAAAAAATGCTATTTCATACAATTTGTAAATGTCATTTATCTATGTCATGTTGATTGAGAATAGTCAGCTTGATATTGCTTACTGAGAAAATTAGAGGAACCAGCTGGGATTCCCTATTATAGACTTTGTGAAAGTAGCTGTTTTGTCTTAGAACTATCACATTATATCTGCTTTTTAAAACAGCTTTACTGAGGAATAATTTACACTTACATATGTGATAGTCACATGATACATATATATTATACGTGATATCCACATATCATGTATATGAATTATGTGCCCATTTAATGTGCACAATGCAATGATTTTTAGTATATTCACATAGTTGTGCAACTATCACCAAAATCAATTTTAGAACATTTTCATCACTCCCCTCAAAAATCTCATAATCATAAGAAGTCATTCCCCATTTCTTCCTAACCCCTCTAGCCCTAGGCAATCACTAATCCACTTTCTGTATGTATAGGTTTGCCTATTTAGGACATTTCATATAAAAGTACAGTACGTGGCTTCTTGTGAATTGCTTCTTTCATTTAGCATAATGTTTTCAAGGTTGATCAATGTTGTACTATGTACTTATACACCATTCCTTTTTATTGTCAAACAATATTTAACATGTTATTTATTAATTCATCAGGTGTTGCCCATTTGGGTTTCTACTTTAAGCTATTATAAACCATGTGCTGTGAAAATTCATATACAAGTTTTTGTTTGAGTGCAACTCTCTTGGACATATATACCTAGAAATGGAACTGCTGGGTCATATGGTAAGTCCATGTCTGACATTTTGTGGAAATGCCAAACTGGTTTACAAAGAAACTGCAGGTTTTATATCTTATCAGCAATGTCCAAGGGTTCCAATTTCTCTCTATCCTCATGAGCACTAACTATCCTAGTAGGTATGAAGTGGTATCTCATTGCGGTTTTGATTTGCATTTTTCTGATATTTGCAATGATATTGAGCATCTTTTCATGTACTTACTAGCCATTTCTATATCTTCTTTGGAGATATTTAAGTCTGTCCATTTTTCATTTATGTTAATTACCTTATTATCAGACTGTTAATATAGTCTGGATACAAGTCCCTTATCATATATGATATTTTCAAGTATTTCTCCCATTATGTGAGTTGACCTTTTACTTTCTTACGTCCTTTGAATCAAAAAATGTTAATTTTAATGCAGTTCAATTTATCTTAGAAGATGTATGCCTGTGTTTTCTTCTAAGACTATTACAGTTTTAGCTTTTACATTTAGGCCTATGACTCATTTAGAGTTCATTTCTTTCTGTAGTATAAGGAAGGGTTCAACTTTATTCTTTCGCATGTGGCTATCCAGTTGCTCCAGCACTATTTGGTGAAAAGACAATTCTTTCTCTCATTGAATTGTCTTGGCATATGATGTGCTTTTCTAAATGAAATTAATTTTGTTCTTTTCCTGTAATTTATTTCTTGAGATAGACAATAACACTAACCGTACTTTGAATAAAACTCAAATTTCTTATCATGGCTTAAAAAGTCCTTCATGATTTACTCCCCATTTCTTCAAGCTCTTCTCAAACAACTTTTCACTATTTATTATGCTGCCGCTGTAATAAGTTTCATTTAGTTTTCTAAAAATACTTAGCTCATTATCACCTCTCTATCTCAGCCCTTGCTGCTTTATCTATCTTGAAGGATCCTCCCACAGTTCTTTGCATGATAGGTTCCTTTTTATTCTTTAGGTCTCAATGTAATTGCCCCTATCCAGAAAAGACTTCTCTCACTACCCTAGCTGAAATATGTTCTCTAACTTTAACTAGTTGGCTTTTCAACCATAATAAGTTATTCTCTTTCATTACTATGTTTATTTCCATTATTGCATTATCACAATCTGCAACGATTTTTTTTTTTTGAGACAGAGTCTTGCTCTGTCGCCAGGCGCCAGGCTGGAGTGCAGTGGCACAATCTGGGCTCACTGCAACCTCCGCCTCCCAGGTTCAAGCAATTCTCCTGCCTCAGCCTCCCGAGTAGCTGGGACTACAGGCGTGCACCACCACACCCAGTTAATTTTTGTATTTTAGTAGAGACATTGTTTCACCATGTTGGCCAGGATGGTCTCGATCTCTTGACCTGGTGATCCACCCTCCTAGGCCTCCCAAAGTACTAGGATTACAGGCGCTGCAATGATCTTTTAATCTGTCAGTCTTCTTCATCAGATGATAACATCTGAGGATCAGGAAACTTGGTAGTCTTGTTCCCCACTGTATCCCCAATGTTTAGTAGAGTTCTTGGCTCATAGAAGGTACTCGAAAACTTCAATTCACTTCAAATTCATGAGTGAACAAAAACATTTTATAAAATCACAGTCTGTAAGGCTGAATAAAAATTTAGAAAATCTAAGATAAGGCTTTTTAAAAAGCCATGGAATTTTTACTTCCAAAGAAAATCTATGTTAAAAAGACATACAAGGTTCTTTCCTGACAGATACAGGAATAGAAAAAACAGGGCCCTGCTAACTTAGCATCCCTCTGACACAGCCATCTCCAGAAGTTCTGCATAGCTCTAACCCCTTTAGTTTGGATCATGTGTGAATATATAAACCAAAGAATGACTCACTCAACAACGTACAGTGGGATGTCAGCGACACAGTGGTCAGTGCAGGGCTTCCTATTTGTGCTGCTTTATAATGTATGTTATAAAATGGTGTGAGGCTGTTCAGAATAAACAAGCCTAACACCAGAGTCACAGAAACCATTCAGATGACAAAGATTTAGATAACCATTTACTCCATGATGTCACTTAATGCCATTGACCCTAAATACCCAACAGTTTCCAAGGAAACTGTTAGAAATAAGAGACAGGTATATCTTATCATTCTTTTCTAACTATTGATATTCTTCTCATCTTATGACTTCACTTTTAAGATCTTATTTAAAAAACTTATTTGAGAAGGGCACTTTATTTCATTTTATCTTAAGATAGTCACCTCTACCTAATATTATACCACCTTAAACAGACAGTAAAAACTACATTTCAATAAATCCAACCAAATTTTGTCCTAAACATATAAAACAGGAGAATTTCATTTTAATACATCCAACTTAGGAGTTTATGGTTGCACATCTGTTCAGATCTTAGATAACACAGTGGTAGATTTTTTAGCATAGATAACAGACCATAAGTCAGGCAGATGTTTCTTTTCAGATGCTTCCCAATTCTTTTCTTACACAGAGTTATGTATTGAGGCAACTGAACATTTTAGCACAAGATTCAAGCATAAAATATACAATTTTTTTTTTCTGTTTAAAGAAATCTAACTTCTGGATTTGGAATTCATACTGATGCTCCCCTTGCTTTATTTTTCAATCCAGATCTCACTCCTCAATCTTCTAGGAGGTAAGATGTTTTCTTTTCTTGAAAACAAAAAGTTTTATTTCTTTTTCTTACTCTCTTTCTTGTTTGTTTTGTATGAATCCAAGGTAGCATCTTTGTGACACTGCCTAAGGAAGAATTTTTAAAGTGCAAAAATAAATCCAGCATCAGGCTGTCTGATTAAGCAATAGTTCCTTGGATCGCAAAACTCTTTTGAAAAAATATGCCATGGTATTTTTATTGTGTTTATAAGCTGAAAACCATTTAAAATTCCAAGGAGAACAACAAAAAGAATAAAAAGCACACACACGTGGTGTTACTAAAAAAAGGCATCAAAGATGTGTACGAGGCATGATTTTTCCTGGGAAATACTATGAAGCAGAAGAAACCTGTGTTTATCATTTTTCCATGCCTTATTTTGAGCCCCTTTTTCATCACTGCTCTACCCGTCACCAGCTGTCATACTGTATCATCCCTCTTTGGGATTCCTTGCTGTGTTAGCCCATGGTATATGTTTAGATCTTCCCTTTTCTTAGTTCTGTTTTTTCCCTCCCTATGAACTCTTAAGATTCTGCTAGGGAACTAGGCCAGTCGATTTAAAAAAAAATACATGCTAAAGTATGCATAACTGTTGATGGTTATGCATACTTAAAAACAAATTTGACAAGAGTTATCAGGAAGATAATCACACTTTCTTGGCATTTGTTACTTGGCTTCTCTGTGGGTCCAGGCCTGATGCTAATGGAAGAAAGATAAGTCTTCTAACAAAGATGAAAATTATTAAGAACTCTAGAAAGGCAAAATATAGGGCCAAAGCTCATTACCGCATGGGCAAGGGAGGCTTAGAGATACAAGGTCAGAAAATAAAGAAATTATAAAGAAATTTATTGCCCAGGTGTAATGGCTCACATCTATAATCCCAGCACTTTAGGACGCCAATGTGGGGGGATCACTTGAGTTCAGGAGTTTGAGACCAGCCTGGCCAATATGGTGAAACTCCATCTCTACTAAAAATACAAAAATTAGGTGGGCGTGGTGGTGGATACCTGTACGCCCAGCTACTTGGGAGGCTGAGGCAGGAGAATCACTTGAACTCGGGAGGTAGAGGTTGCAGTGAGACAAGATCGTGCCACTCACTCCAGCCTGGGTGACAGAGTGAGACTCTGTGTAAAAAAAAAACCTATTTATTAATCATTTACTGATTTATTATTTTAAAGTAGTGCCATCTGCTATCTTATCTTGTACAAATCTCTTAGCTTTTTCTAAGTTTTTTTGCCAGTTGTAAAATGGGGAATAATAACATCTATAGGCTGTAGGGAGGGTTCCATGACAGTGTATAAGTGAAATCACATTGTTCAGTGTTTGGACTAATGGTGTCTAAGATAATTTTGGGGGCTGGGCATGGCGATCTCAGCACTTTGGACGAAGTGGGTGGTTTACTTGAGGTCAGGAGTTCCAGACCAGCTTGGCCAACATGTAAAACCCCGTCTCTACTAAAAATACAAAAATTAGCCAGGTGTGGTGGCATGCACCTGTAGTCCCAGCTACTTGGGAGGCTGAGGCAGGAGAATCACTTGAACCCAGGAGGCGGAGGTTGCAGTGAACTCAGATCATGCCATTGCACTCCAGCCTGGGCAACAGAGTGAGACTCCATCACAAAAAAAAAAAAAAAAAAAAAAAAGATAATTTTTGGGAGGACTTCTAAATACCTTCTATTTGCTGTGGTAGAGCACCCACCACCGTTCTCCAGGACTGAGAGGGCAGGACAGAGAAGAAATGGGCACACACTACAATAAAACGGAAGAGAAAAAAGATTCCATTTGACAGTACTCAAAAATATCTGATACTTCTGGTTTATCTTTATTCTTCAAATGTTATTTTGTTATTACTTTGGGGTAGATATGTTATAACATTAGTTTAATTGCTGCTAAATAAATTATAGTCATTGATAAATGTGAATGGTTAAGACAGGTAGTTTGTGTTTCATTTATGATATTTGTTGTATTCTTCCAGATAGAGCTTTCCTCTTAGTCTTGCAAACCTAATTGAGCTCATTGGGGCAGGGCCCATTCAGTGATCTACAGGTTAGAAACCAGAGTAAAAGAAAAGGACAGAATAAAAGCTGAAAATTATAAACTCTGTAAGCCACTACTTTGTCTTCCAGTCTACCCGTATGATCAGTTTACTCATAATTAGTTCCTCAGTCTTTACAGAGCCCTCATGTGGAAATACTGGTGCACAGAGTACTGTGGTTTATAGAAAGGAGTAAAGACAGAGCATCTGGTTTTGAAGAGCTATGTTTTCTCTTGGAGAAAAGACCCATATTCTTAAATGTTGCAATCTTTAAAAGGCAGAATAAAACTGCCAGAGTCTGGAGGAAAGAGAAACCATTTTCTGATAGCATCAAAAGGGAAGACTTCCAAGATATGAGAATATATCCAAAGTCACGAACATTTAGAGAAGTAAAGACAGTAACTTTGAGGAGAATCCATGTTTAAAGATAGGATACAAGAAAAAGGGATCAGTCAGATGAAACAAGAGAATGACCAGAGAGGCTATATCTGGAAGAACATAACAAATATAAATTAAGCATTTAAGCAAAAAAGATGCTATTCTCTCTCTCTCTCTCTTTTGGAGATAGAGTCTCACTCTGTCTCCCAGGCTGGAGTGCAGTGGCACAATCTTGGCTCACTGCAACCTCTGCCTTCCAGGTTCGAGCAATTCTTCCGCCTCAGCCTCCCAAGTAGCTGGGATTACAGGTGTGCACCATGGTGCCTGGCTAATTTTTGTATTTACAGTGAAGCGGGGGTTTCGTCACATTGGCCAGGCTGGTCTCAAACTCCTGACCTCAGGTGATCCGCCCGCCTTGGCTTCCCAAAGTGCTGAGATTACAGGCGTGAGCCATCTTGCTCAGCCACAAATCTCATCATTGATTCACATCTTCCATTTGCCTTGAGGTAAGAGAATTTGTTCAATATGATGTTTAGAATTTCCCTTGAAGTAATACCAAAATTTAGGATCAGATCTGATAGCTCATAACAGGCTTGCAAAGAATTTCTCGTTTCATCCTGGAGCTGGGATATTACTCTATAATAATAATGTCAGTTATATGAATAAAGATCCAAAATATTTAATAAAACTAAGTTTGAGACAACATAAAAGATTGCTTTATAAATACTTTGTGACAAAAGTTCTATGGCTTATGGAAAAAGTATCTTTCCTCTTTGAATCTTAGGAGGGCTGATAATCAGTTCTTGACTTGTCCTTCTCTCAAGCCACAGTTCCACATATACAATTACCCACTGGATATATAGGAGGTCAGAGTGTGTGTAGGTGTGTGCATGTGTACACATACAGACAGTGAATTCACTTAGTATTTGAAAGTGAACACAGCAGCACTTACTGGAAGGCCCATTTGGCCTGATCTACCCAAGGGCCCTATAATTCCTGGTAAGCCCATCTCTCCTTTTTCTCCATCCTCTCCAGGAATTCCCCTTCCTCCTGGAACTCCCTGTAATGCAATAAAAAATTTTTTTTATAAAGGAATGCAGTGAAATAATTATGCTACACAATAAGCAGGTTTTTGTTTGGCACACAAAAATAATGATGTCTAATATTTTAAAGATTTTACCAAACATCTATTTTATATATAACGTTAAAAGTATAATTTACCTTTAACCCATCTTTTCCTTGGAGACCTTCTTCTCCAGGAACTCCTGGTTCACCCTATTTTGTAGCAGAAACAGTATAATTAATTTTTTTTTGCTATATAATTTATCTTATTTTATTTTTAGCCTGTAGCATGTATGGAAAATAGCAAATTTGTGTCCATTTATTTCTACTACTTTATTTCTAAAGAGAATTTGACAGTATAATGAGCATGATTTAGCTTGCCTCGGATAGCTCTGAAGATGATTTCATGATTCCGAGTGTTGTAAATTCAAATATAAAATGATCCCAGAATGTTAATAAATTTTAGATAATTAAAGGTGATATATATCCATTTGGTAGCTCTAGAATTTTATACAGCTAGACTTGTGTTTCTGAGTTCAAGAAATGTAAATACTGCATGTCATAAAGTTATAGTGCTTTGCTATATTGAATTTACATAGGTTAATATAACTTGATTCAGTTATGACCACTCTACCAGATTTTCAGAGTTTCCATATTTTCTCCCTTTCAGTAGAGAGGTAAAGATTAAAGCTCTGATACATTAATTACTTGTTTTTTAGATATGGAACTTGCAGAAATATAGAGTCATTCTTTATGAAGCTATTAAAGTAAGACTTGGCTCTCTTGATACTGAAATTATTTAAAAGTAAATTAATTATTGCTTATTTACAGTTGCTTCATCTTTACTGTCACTGACACTTCTATTATCCTCACCTCCCAATCACTCCAACCCACACAAAAAAAGGAAAGTCAAAAGGAAAAAGCCAGATACAAACCCTATCTCCCTACTTTGCCTTTTGGTGAACAAATGTCTCTTAAAATTATCTTAGGAAAAAACTCCTTACCACAGCTCAAAATAAAGCCTGTCTACATTAGCATAACTTCTCAAAGCTATCTAACTGCAATAATTTACAATTATGTCCTTGCATCTTGTTAGCTTTGCATCATTGTAAGTTTTTTTTTTTCATTTTTATTTTTCTTATTTGTTATTTAAAACATTTTTTGCTCCACCTAACCAGTGTGCGAAAAGGTTTGATTTTTTTTAGACCAAATTAAATCTATAAGTTAGATTTCAATCTTTTCTGTCTTATGAGGTCAGGAACTATCCTGAGAATTGATCACTGGTATTTATTAATTTCTCCTTAATGCTAACCTTAGTGACAATCACTGTGACCCCGCATTTTTGGCAAGGGTTCTACAGAGTATACCTGATTTTGAGAAAAGGAGATATGAGGTTAAGACTAAATGCTACTAAATTAGAATAGGGACGAGGTTTGACACGCAGCATTGAAATTATGAAATGAAACCAAACATTTTCTATAATGTATCAGAAAGGCTTATTGTGCTATTTTTTAAAGTGCTTAGACTAATAAGTTTTGAGTCTCTGAAAGAAGCGGGTTAGTATATTAAAAAGGTTTCCAAAGGGCACTCACCCGTAACCCTGGTTCCCCAGTTCCTCCAACACTGCCTGCAAGTCCAACATCTCCCTGAATAAACAAAGGGAAAGATTAAACTCTTTTCTACTAAGACTGCATGTCTAATTATGGAGGGCATGCCATAAGGCACGGGTCCCCAGTGCCTGAGCCGTAAAGGATACCTGTCCAAGGCCTGTTAAGAACTGTGCTACACAACAGGAGGTGAGCAGCTGGTGAGCCAGCACTACCATCTGAGCTCCACCTCCTGTCAGATCAGTGGTAGCATTAGATTCTCATAGGAGCACAAACCCTACTGTGAACTGTGCATTCAAGGGATCTGAGTTGTTCATTCCTTATACGAATTTAATGCCTGATGATCTGAGGTGGGACAGTTTTATCTCCAAACAATCCCCTGCTCCACCCACATCTGTGGAAAAACTGTCTTCCATGAAACCAGTCCCCATTGCCAAATAGGTTGGGGACTACTGTCATATGGAATAGGAGTTCCAAAACACTTCTTGTTTTTATCTGGGAGCTTCCACCTGCTTTCAAGTTGGCAGACGTAGGGAATTCAATGGTGGCAAATGTTGGGGATTCAATAGTGGACGTTTAGAGACTTTCCTTTATTTTTTAGAAGGTTACCTTTGCACCTGGCTCGCCTTGCAGACCAGACTCTCCCTCAATGCCTGGAGGTCCCTACAAGAGAATAATTTGACACATTACAAAGGCAATAATAATCTCATAAGAAGATGGTGGTAACACTGAACTCAAGCGTGAGCTATCTGTGTCCAAAAGGGCATAATTGCTGTCCCTTTATAAACTTCATTGCATAAGAACAGGTAGTTTCTGATACCCTTTAATAGTTCAAATGTCAAAACAACTTCACCTAAGATTAAGAATTTTAAGACCTGTTTCTTCTAATACTTTCTCTCATTCTTTAAACCTCATCCAAAGGGATTTGTTCTTCCTTTCCCTTTCTGCTGTCCTTTTAGGAATCTACTTCCTTAAAAAAATTCACTTTTCCTTATTGGTTTCGTACAAAATATGCAAATAAGAGATTAATTTTTTTCATATTATAAATCTCACACACACACACACACACACACACACACTAAGCTTCTTTCCCAGCCTTCTTTTATGGTGGGTTCATTTCTATTGGGAAGCTTTCAGTTCTCTTTACTTTGAGAACATATAACTTCTTGCAACCTCTGGCTATTTCCAGGTCTAAAGTTCCCACAATTGCTGATGTTACAACTATTTTTGTCTCCTAGAGAGATTTACTTTATTTGTGAGCACACTATGTGTGCCCCTCCCTTTCCTGTGGGGAGAAGAGTTTTATTGGTGTCACAGGTGAACAGGTCTGCAGAAATTAGATCATGTAAACCATTACTTATCATGTTAAGAAACTGGCATTTTATCCTAAAGGCCATGACAGCTCTTGAAACATTTAAAGGAAATGAATGATATAAAAAAGATAAACTGGCAGCAAGTAGATGATGGAATATTAGGAGTTGGAGGAGACATGGTATAAGAGTGTGGGGGATAGTGCATTGGCAATAGGGATAAAAAGGAAAGGGTATACTTAAGAGAGAATGGGCAGGGAGAGGCCTATTCAAAATAAAAACATGGCTGATTAGGTAGAAGAAGGAGTCTAGGATGACTCTCAGTTTTGTGTTATTGGGGATAAGGGATATTTTTCATTGAGATGTGAATAAAAAGAGGAAGAACAGTGGGAAAGTAATGAATTTGGTTTAGATATTTTGAATTTTAGGTGTTTGTGGGATATCTAGGTGGATATTTAAAAAGATAACAGGAAATCAATAATTGAATCTGAGGACAGATGCATAAAATGGAGCTAACAAGCTGAGAGCTATCAGAGTGATATTGGTAATTAAAGTCACTGTGATATAGGATCACTAAGCCAAGCAAGTAAAAGGGCAACTTCATGTCAAGACTGAGAAAGGCTAATGAGAAGGTGAAGTGGCAAATCAAGAGAGAGCAGCTTCACAGCAGCCAAGGGAGGAAAGAATTTGTTTAATTTATTTAATGCTAAAGTTATAAACAATAGAAATAAAATGACTGGATATTTATAACAAATTTGGCTTATAATTCCAAAATATGTCCTATATTGGATAATGTCTCAGTATTCTTCTATACAGGGTATATAATATCTTAGAATGAAAGGTTATCAAGTCAACTTTAAATCAGTGAAGGGAAAGCTCCATCTACTTTCTGTTCTGTCATTTCAATGAGGTAATTATTAGAGGAGAGCTTCATATGTATAAAATTAGATATATAATAATCATCTCTGCTTTTAATGAAATTTTAGGTTTTTTCTGAATATGAAACAATACTATAGAATTACCTTCATAAGATATATCTAATTATTAATTTTACCTAGAGCCTTACAAAAAGTAAATTATTTATGAGGAAGAGTCACAAAAAATTTACCTCAATGCCCATTTCTCCAGGAGGTCCAACATCACCTTGCAGTCCTCGCAGTCCCTATATTAAAATAAAATTTAAGACATGAGAATAAAAGTTTACTCTATGTCAGTAAATGTATGCAACTAGATATGAGTTTTATAATGTAACACAGATTTACATGGTACATAATTATGTAAATACATAATACATTTATCAAGATATTACTTTACTCTGTATAAACAAAATTATATCTTTAGTTGATTCGTGTGTGTGTGTGTGTGTGTGTGTGTTTTGAGACAGAGTTTTGCTCTTGTTGCCCAGGCTGGAGCGCAATGACACAGTCTCTGCTCACTGCAACCTCTGCCTCCCGAGTTCAAGCGATTCTCCTGCCTCAGCCTCCCAAGTAGCTGGTATTACAGGCACCTGCCACCATGCCGTTAGTTTTCATATTTTCAGTAGAGAGGAGGTTTCACTATATTGGCCAGGCTGGTCATGAACTCTTGACCTCAGGTGATCCACCTGCCTCAACTTCCCAAAGTGCTGGGATTACAGGTGTGAGTAATTGCATCCAGCCTCATGTGTGCTTTCTAAAATAAATTTACTAAGCTATTCTTGTATTAAAAAGAAGAGTGGTATTCATTCTTTTATTCTCTAATTCACTCATTCATTCAATATTTATTAAGCACTTCCTAAGTATCATACATTGTGCTAAGCATTCTGACAAAGTATCTTATTTAATTCATGCGATAGTCATTCATCTACTTAAAATTCTTAGCAAATATGTGACAAACAAAATTCCATCTTAAAGAAGTAAATGTGTGATCTTTTTTACTGGGTCTATAGTTTTACCCCTCAAGAATGTGATACAGTTAAAATCATATAGCATGTAACCTTTTCATATTGACTTCTTTAACTTAGCAGTATGCATTTAAGGTTCCTTTATAAATTTTTGTGGCTTGAGAGCTCATTTATTTTTTATTGCTGAATAATATTCCACTGTATAGGTATACCACAGTTTATCCATTTATTCACTGGACATTGTTTTAGTTCACTCAGGATTCTATAACAAAATAGTATAAATTAATAGCTTAAAAACAACAGATATTTATTTCCCACAGTTCTGGAGGCTGGAAAGTCCGGGATCAAGTTGCTGGAAAATTCGGTGTCTGGTGAAGGCCCACTTTTTGCTTCATAGATGGAGCCTTCTAGTTGTGTCCTCACATGTTAGAAGGGGTGAGCTACCTCCCTCTTGCCTCTTTTATAAAGGCACTAATCCCATTCATGAGGGCACAGCATCCCAAAGATCCTGCCCTGTAATACTATTACTTTGGGGATTGGGATTTCAACATATGAATTTTGGGGAAACATGGTCCAATTATAGCAAACATATTGGTTCACATTGGTTGCTTCAAATTTTTTGTACCTATAAATAAAGCTGCTATAAACATTCTTGTACAGGTTTTTGTGTGGACATAGGTTTTCAGCTCATTTGGGTAAACACCAAGGAGTGTGATCACTGTATGCCTAGCTTTGCAAAAAACTTTTTAAAAAACTCCCATACTGTCTTCCAAAGTGGCTGTACCATTTTGCACTCCCACCAGTGATGAATGAGAGCTTCTGTTGCTCCACATCCTTGTCAACCTTTGGTATTATCAAAGTTACAGCTGGACAGTGGTATGCCATTATTGTTTTAATTTGCAATTCACTAATTTCATATGATGTTGAGCATGGTTTTACATGGTTCTATCCCATTTCTATACCTTCTTTGGTGTGGTGTCTGTTCACATCTTTTGTCAACATTTTAATTTTTTTTTAAAGAAAATTTTTGACTTTTAAATGTTTTTTCTATATTTTGGATACAAGTCTTTTATTAGATATACGTTTTGCAAATATTTTCTCCCAGTCTGTGGACTATCTCTTCATTCTCTTAACAACATCTTTTCAATGCAGATTTAAAAAAACATTAATGAAGTCCAACTTACCAATTTTTTGTTTTACAGGTTGTGCTTTTGGTGATGTAGCTAAAAACTCATCATAAAAATTCATCAATAAACCTCAGGTCACATAGATTTTCTTCTATGTTTATATTTTAGAAGTCTTATGGTTTTGTTTTTTACAATTAAGTCTATGATTCATTTTGAGGGTGTGTGTGTGTGTGCATGTGTGTAAGGTGTAAGATCTATATCTAGATTCATGTTTTGCATGTGGATATCTGTTTCAGCATAATTTGTTGAAAAGACTATCAGTTGTATTGCCTTTGCTCCTTTGCCACAGATCACTTGACTTAATTTGTGACTATATATTGTGTATATTGTGTAGAATAAAGAGTGTATCTGTGTTCTATTTCTGGGCTCAACATTCTTTTCCAGTGATCTACAGTTGACACTTAAAACAACATAAGGGTTACAGTGTCAACCTCCTGCACAGTTAAAAATATGAATACAACTTTTGATTCCCCCAGAATATAACCACTTACAGCCTACTGTTGACTGGATGCCTTACTAATAACATAAGCAGTTGTTTAACACATATTTTATATGTTATATGTATTATACAGTACAGTCTTAAAATAAGTCTTAAAGTAAGTTAGAATAAAGAATACTGTATTCTTAAATGGTAGTAGGGCATCATCAAGGTCTTCATCCTTATTGTCTCCATGCTGAGTAGGCTGAGGAGGTGGAAGAAGAAGAGGGGTTGGTCTTGCTGTCTCAGGGGTAGCAGAGGTGAAAGAAAATCCACAAATAAGAAGACTTTGCAGTTCAAACCTGTGTTGTTTAAGGGTCAATTGCACTTGTCTATTCTTTTGCCAATATCACACTGTCTTGATTACTGTAGTTTTACAGTAAATCTTGAAGTCAGTGTTCTCCAACTTTGTTCTTTGATATTGCATTGGCTATTCTGGGTCTTTTGCCTTTCCATATAAACTTTAGAATCTGTTAATTTCTACAACATAACTTGCATGGATTTTGATGAGCATTTCATTGAATTGTTAGATCAATTGGTGAAGAACTAATATCTTAACAATGTTGATCTTCCTAACCATGAACATGAAATATCCTTCCATTTATACAGATCTTTAATTTCTTTGATCAAAGTTTTCCTCATATAGATCTTGTTTGTATTTTGTTAGACTAACACCTATTTCTTTCTTTCTTTTTTGCTAATGTAAATGGGATTGTGTTTTTCACTTTAAATTCCAATTATTCATTGCTGGTAATATAGAAAAGCAATTGACTTGTGTATATTAACTTATACCCTGTTATGCTATAATCTCATTATAACTGTTTATTAGTTCTGGGAGTTTAAAAAATCAGTTCTTGAAGATTTTTTACACAGATAGCCATGCCATCTACAAAGAAAGACAGTTTTATTTCTTCTTTCCCAATTTGTATACTTTTTCTTTTCTTATTGCACAAGTGAGGACTTCCAGTACAATGCTGAATAGGAGTTAAAATTGAAAAAAGGAGGAACGTGTTTTCCTTATTCCCTTGTTCTTAAGGGAAAAGTATCTAGTTTTCTCATCAGTAAGTAAGTATAATGTTGGCTATAAGGTTTTTAGAAAAACATGTTTGTCAAAAAGCTGAGGAAGTTCCCCTTTATTCCAAGTTTGAGAGTCTTTATCATAAATGGGTGCTGGATTTTGTCAAACGATTTTTCTGCATCTTTTCATATCATATTTTCTTATTTAGCCTATTGAGGTGATGGATTATGTTAATTGACTTTCTAATGTTAAACCAGCCTTGTATACCTGAAAAAAATTCCAATTGATTATGACGCATAATTCCATTTATACATTGTTTGATTAAATTTGTTAATATTTTGTTGAGGATTTTACATCTATGTTCATGAATGATATCAGTCTATAGTTTTCCTTCCTTGTGATGTGTTTGCCCGGTTTTGTTATTATGGTCATGCTCCATGTAATGACCCCATGTATGTGGCCTTACATGATTAGGAAATATTCTGTTGTTTCTATTTCCTGGAACAGACTGTACATAATTGGTATCATTTGTTCTTTAAATGTTTAGTTGAATTCACCAATGAAATAACCTGGGACCAGTACTTTCTGTTTTGGAAGGTTATTAGTGTTGATTCTATTTCTTCATCAATACAGGCCTATTCAGGTTATCCATTTCTGTTTATGTGAGTTTCGGTAAAATAAGTCTTTTAAGAAATGGGTCTAATTCATTTAAGTTATCAAATCTGTGGAAATATTTGGAGGCCAAGGCAGGGGGATCACAAGTTCAGAAGTAGTTCAAGACCAGCCTGACCAACCTGGTGAAACCCGTCTCTACTAAAAATACCAAAAAAAAGTTAGCCAGGCATGGTTGTGCACGCCTGTAATCCCAGCTACTCAGGAGGCTGAGGCAGGAGAAGCGCTTGAACCAGGAGGCAGAGGTTGCAGTGAGCCAAGATGGCAACACTGCACTCCAGCCAGGGAGACAGAAAAAAAAATTTGTGGAAATAGAATTGCTCATAATATTTATTATCATGTTAATGTTAATGAGATCAGTCATGATGGCCTGTTTTTACTTCTGATATTACTAATTTGTATTTTCTTTCAAAATAACCAGCTTTTGGTTGCATTGATGTTCTCTATTGCTTTCCTGTTTTCATTTTCACTGATTTCTGCTCTGATTTTTATAACTTATTTTCTTCTGCTTAGTTTGTATTTTTCTTTTCTAGTTTTCTAGGATGGAAGCCTAGGTTACTAATCTGAAGTACTTCCTCTTTCCTTGTATTTTGATTCAGTGCTATAAATTTCCCTCTGGCACTGCATCCCATGAATTTTGACAAACTGTATTTTAATTTAGTTCAAAATATTTTTAAATTTCTCCTGAAACTTCTTTGACCAATAGGTTATTAAAAGTGTATTATTTAATCTCCAAATGTTTTGGGATTTCCCAGTCATTTTTCTGTTACTGTTGTCTGAGAGCAAATACTGTATGAAGTCTAGTCTTTTAAATTTGTTAAGGTGTCTTATGGCCCAGAATTTGGTTTATCTTCGTCAATGTTCCATGTCAGTTTGTGAAGAATATGTATTCTACTATTGTTGGATAACATATTTTATAAATGTAAATTAGATCTAGTTGACTTACTGTACTGTCTAACTCTCTCTTCACTAATTTTCTGCCAACTGGGTCCCTCAATTACTGATAGACGGGTGTTAATATCTCTAACTATAATAATATAGTTATCTATTTTTCCTTGAAAATTCTCTCAGCATTTGCTTCTTGTATTTGGATGCTCTGTTGTTAGGTGCATTAAGTATTGTTATGCTATCTTGGAGAAATGACCCTGCTATCACTATGTCAGTCAGATTTCTCTTTACCCTAATAATTTTCCTTGTTCTGAAGTCTGCTTTCTCTGAAATATAAACATTTCCAGCTTTTCTTTGATTAGCGTTAGCATAGTATACTTTCCTTCATATTTCAAATGGATTTCTTGACGACAATATACAATTGGGTCTTACTTTTATATTCACTTTGGCAATCTCTTATCTTTTAAATGATATACTTATGAGGAAGGAGACCCAAGCATCTAAGATCACCTCCTCCTTGACTTCCACACTGCATTTCAATAGAAGAAAAGGCTGGCTGACTGGCACCTCCTAAATCGCCTTCCTATAGATAGCAGGCATAGTATGGGGAATCTCTCCAGAAGGCTTTGTTTTTACTTAAACAAGATCAAACTCCCACCCTACTCCTCCTCCATTGACCAAGACTCTTTCATATGTAATTCCCAAAACTGTAAACCCAAGACCCTTTCACATGTAATTTCGAAAACTGTAAACCCAAGACCCTTTCACATGTAATTTCTAAGGCTGTAAATGCAAGACCATTTCACTTGTAATATCTAGAGTTGTAAGCCTATATAAAAGCAGAGCTTCTCTTTGAGGAGCCTGGCTGTTAAACAAACATGTTGCCTTGCTCCTGGCCAAAATAAATAACCTCTTCCTTCCTAGTTCAGTGTCCGAGAGGTCTGTTTCTTGTGGCCGCTCCTGCTTCACTTAGACCATTGACATTTAAGTGACTATGATATAGTTGAGTTAGTATATATCATAGGTTTTAGTTTTCGTTTGTCGTCTTTGTTCTTTATTGCTGCTGCTTCTTTGGTCTTTTGATTTTTTTGGCTTCCCATTTCATTTTATTTTAATTAATTAATTTTGAGATGGAGTCTCACTCTGTCACCCAGGCTGGAGTGTAGTGGCATATATTGACTCACTGCAAACTGTCTCCTGGGTTCAAGTGATTCTCCCACTTCAGCCTCCTGAGTAGCTGGGACTCCAGGTGCGTCCCACCACGTCCACCTAATTTTTGTAGTTTTGGTAGAGACGGGGTTTTACCATGTTGTCCAGGCTGGTCTCAAACTCCTGACCACAAGCGATCCACCTGCCTCAGCCTCCCAAAGTGCTAGGATTATAGGCATGAGCCACCGTGCCCAGCCTGGCCTCTCATTTTAATTAAGAATTTTATATGATTTAATTTTCTTTCCTGGATTAGTATACAAACTGTACTACTTTTTTTAAAGTGGACACTCTAGAGTTTGCAATACATGTTTACAGTTAACCCAGGTCCATTTTCTTCCTTTTTAAAAAAACCCTATGGCACCTGGTATTCCTAGGTCATCTCCAATCCCAGTACTAACCAGTCCTGACCCTGTTTAGCATCCAAGATCAGACGAGACTGAGAACATTCAGGGTGCTATGGCCACTGATCAAGTCCATTTTAGAGTAACACTATACCACTTCATGAGCAGTGCTAGTACTTTATAACAATTCCTCCCTCTGGTTCCTTATAACATTTGACTTATCCATGAGATGTAATACCAAATATACTGTTGCTATTAATATTTTGTACAAATTATCTGTTAGATCAATTAAGAATTTTAAAAATATTTTATTTTACCTTCATATATTCCTTCTCTAACACTCTCCTTTTCTAGATGAGTTTCTTATCTATGTTACTTTTCTTCTCTCTAAAGAACTTCTTTAACACTTCTTGCTGGTCTGCTAGTGACAAACTCCTTAAATTTTTGAGAAATACTTTCTCTTTCACTTTGAAATTCCCAGTTTGATAATTCCAAAATGTCTGCCATCCTTGAGTCTGTTTCTGCTTATTTGTCTCTACAGATTGTTTTTGCCTTTTAGCTTGCCTTATACCTTTTTCTGAAAGCCAGACATGATGTAAATGTAAATAAAGCCAAGGTGACTAGGCCTTTAATATGATATTTTGTTATCTGGCTGGGGGTTAGGCTGTGTTTGCTGGTTGTTATAGCTGAGGTGTCTGAGGCTAAAATGTCCTCTAATGCCATTGTTTTTGACTCCCCTGTTTTCTTTAGCCTTTCCAAGGGACTCTTTAAATGGGTTTGCAGCACAGTTCCTTTAGCTATAATCTGTTATTGCAGAGGAGCCCCACTGATGTGACTGTAAGTTATGAGTGTAGGAGGAGCATTCTACGGTTCTACAATTTCGTCTCAGTCTTTTAGTGAGTCTGAGTTGGATATTTCCCTTCTCCCATGTCAAAGGTCAGGGGGGCTGGAGTGGAATATTTCTCTTCCTTCAACTGAAGGCTAGAGGGAGGTGAAATTAGGTTTTCCTTTCCCAAAGGTCAGTTGGTCTTTAGTAAAACACCAGTTTATTCTGTGATAAATAATTTCCCTGGAAGGCAAGCACTGTTAGGAGATCAGAGAATTCTAGGTGTATTTCAAACTCATACTCTGTCTCTCCCTCTGCTGGAAGCAGGAGGTATTTTTCTCTATCTTTAAATTGAGAACCTGTTAGGGCTTCTGGAGGAAGTAAAACTCAGGAACATGTAGGGACCTCTCAAAGACTGGGCCCTTTCTGAATTTTTTAACTCAAGCTGGTCTACACTGAGTCTTTAGTAACTTGCTAATTGCAGTTTAAAGTGTCCCTACTGTCCAGATGTGGGCCATGTGTTTACCTGTCTTTCCATTTTGGGGGCAGTAGTTTGTCTTGTGACCTTAATTCTCTGATAAATTTAAGAAGAGTTGTTGATTTTCAGTGTGTTCATTTTTTTTTCTTGTAGTGAGGATGGGAGTGATGACTTCCACATTCCATACATTTCAGACCAGAAAACACTTTATTATTTACTTATTTATTCTGTCACCCAGACTGGAGTGCAGAGGCATGATCTCTGCTCACTGCAACCTCCACCTCCCAGGTTAAGTGATTCTCCTGTCTCAGCCTCCTGAATAGCTGGGATTACAGGTGTGAGCCACTACACCTGGCTAATTTTTGTATTTCTTTTTTTAGTAGAGACTGGTTTCACCATGTTGGCCTGCCTGGTCTCAAACTCCTGATCTCATGTGATCCACCAGCCATAGCCTCCCAAAGTGCTGTGTTTACAGGTGTGAGCCACCACACCCAGCCCCGAAAACACTTTACTATTGTTAACCTAAATAACAAAGAGAAAGAGGCTCTCTAAAAGAAATAAAGTATTTATTTTAAAATAAAGCATTGCGATGGGGATATGCATGCCCTAGTAAGCTATGTACATATTCAGGGAGATAAAGGAAGACCATGGTTTTTAAAGGAAAAATGAGAAGGATTATATAATTGTTTTGAAATGATTATCCTTGGATATAAATATGAAAAACAATAGTGACACCAGTCCAAGGCTGGACAGGCAGTTGCTGGGCAGATGTGTTTTCAGAAGTATTGTTTGTATATAGGTGTAAATGTCCTTTGTGTAAGGTTGTAGTTTTGCAATTTTTTATGATAGTTTGTGTTATCAGGCATCTAAGAATGAGAATTCTCTCTTTATGGCCTTCAGCTCTATTTGTCAGGTTTTTCTTTTATTTTCTTAACATCAGTGACTCCATTTTGATTCTGACAACTTTCACACTATGATTTTTTCAGTCTTTTTTGTGGGGGGAGACTGGATTCAGCTACAAGCCAAATTGTGTTTCACACACAATAATTTTTTTTTTTTGAGATGGAGTCTTGCTCTGTCACCCAGGCTGGAGTACAGTGGTCTCGGCTCACTGCAGCCTTTGCCTCCCAGGTTCAAGCAATTCTCCTGCCTCAGCCTCTTGAGTAGCTGGGACTACAGGTGTGCACTACCATGCCTGGCTAATTTTTTTGTATTTTTCGTAGAGGTGGGGTTTCACTATATTGACCAGGCTGGTCTTGAACTCATGACTTCAAGTGATCCATCTGCCTCGGTCTCCCAAAGTGCTGGGATTACAGGCATGAGCCACCATACCCAGCCTCCGCACAAAGATTTTTTTTTTTATATATTATACTTTAAGTTCTGGGGTATATGTACAGATTGTGCAGGATTGTTACATAAGTATACACATACCACAGTGGTTTGCTGCATCCATCCCCGCATCACCTACATTAGGTATTTCTCCTAATGTTATCCCTCCCCAATCCCCCCACCCCCCGATATCCCTCCCCCATCCCTCCCACCCCCCAACAAGCCCCAGTGTGTGATATTCCCCTCCCTTTGGCCATGTGTTCTCATTGTTCAACACCCACCTATGAGTGAGAACATGCAGTGTTTGGTTTTCTGTTCCTGTGTTAGTTTGCTGAGAATGATGGTTTCCAGCTTCATCCATGTCCCTGCAAAGGACATGAATGCATCCTTTCTTATGGCTGCATAGTATTCCATTGTATATATGTGCCACTATTTTTTTTAATCTAGTCTATTATTGATGGGCATTTGGGTCGGTTCCAAGTCTTTGCTATTGTGAAGAGTGCTGCAATAAACATATGTGTGCATGTAACTTTATAGTAGAATGATTTATAATCCTTTGGGTATATACCTAGTAATTGGATTGCTGGGTCAAATAGTATTTCTGGTTCTGGATCCTTGAGGAATCACCACACTGTCTTCCACAGTGGTTGAACTAATTTACATTCTCACCAATAGTGTAAAAGAGTTCCTATTTCTCCGCATCCTCACTAGCATCTGTTGTTTCTGACTTTTTAATGATCACCATTCTAACTGGCATGAGATGGTATCTTACTGTAGTTTTGATTTGGATTTCTCTAATGACCAGTGATGATGAGCTTTTTTTCATGTTTGTTGGCTGCATAAAGTTCTTCTTTTGAGAAGTGTCTGTTCATATCCTTCACTCACTTTTGATGGAGTTGTTTCTTTCTTGTAAATTTGTTTAAGTTCTTTGTAGATTATGGATATTAGCCCTTTGTCAGATGGATAGATTACAAAACTTTTCTCCCATTCTGTAGGTTACCTGTTCACTCTGACGATAGTTTCTTTTGCTGTGTAGAAGTTCCCATTTATCAACTTTGAACTTAGCCCATTTTATGTATTGCAAGGATACAGTGTTAAGGAGATTGTTATACCACACAATTTTTCTTTTGTAAGTCTGGGAAGACTTAAACAATTTTTCATATTAGAAATAATTGTGCTTTTCCTGAGCAATTAGCTTGCCTTTTCTTTATGGGTACTGTGGATTGTGTAACTGATTAGGCTTGCCTTTTTTGTATAAAGTCATGGAAAGAGTAGATTCAAATTTGTGATGTGACGATTGCAGTTTTATGGAACTTCACACACTTCAGTACATTTCGATATTAGCTTCATTCTTGGCTTCTTTATATTTCCTTATCCTGACATTTCTCTCTCTTTATCTTGCTTTTTTTGTTTCCTTCTTTCTTTCAAATTATTATATCTTCCTCATTTGCATTCTTTTAAGCTACCTTGTCATTTTTTTACATTACAATAAGTATATATACACACAAATATACATATAAATGTAAATTCTTAAAATAAATTTAGATTTTAAAAGAGCTATTCTGTCAAGTAAGCTTTTAAAACAAGTTCCTTTGAAGTTCATTTGCTATTAGTGTTATAATTTGCTTTAGGACATTAAGCAAGATTTTGTTAGATTCCTATTTCCTTTCAAGTTTAGTTCAACAATTATATTAAAGCCTAGTTAGACATGGATGTGGTTAATATTTTCAATCGATGTAATCTTTCACTCAAATACGCACTTGTGATGTTACAGACATTGTAATCCAATGTACAGGGCTATTAGTAAAGTTATAATGAGCTTTGTAACTATAAGACTAAACTCCAGAAAATGTGAGGGAAGGGCATGAAGCACTCATGTTTTTATGTGGCTAATAAATACTCTAAAAATGTATATTGACATTGGACTTAATGTTCTTTTTTCTTCTTTTTCTGGGCTTAATGTTCTAATGTACAAATGGTAGGTGGTATAGCATAGTGGTTAAGGACACTAAAATGTAAACAGTAGGTTGTACAGTAGAGTGACTATGGGTACAGACTGAAGCTAGACCTCTTGAGATTGACAAATTGGCCATATGACATAGAGAAAATGATTTAACCTCTCTGTATCTAAGTTACGTTATCTGTAACATAGGGAACAATAATAGTACCTACTTGTTGGGGTTATAATCTCTGGCATGTGTAAGCATCTAGTGAGTCTTGGTTATTACTGTTTTTAATATACAGTATAATATCTCAGAATGTATGTTGTTGATTTTAATTTTTAGGTCTCTTGCAGCTGAATGGGGTAAATATGGTATGCGATTCAATGTGATTCAACCAGGGCCTATAAAAACCAAAGTAAGTTGTATTTTGCTTATTATTACATTGTGAATGATTACATAATGAAACACTAATAAATATATTCTGGTTGTTGTGTAAAGGACTTTCCAGAGATGCCTGGGTTTAGAGCCTTGGTTCTAGGGAAGAGGCTTTTGCCTTTATTCATTGTCAAATATAAGAAATAAGGAGGCAGGCAGGAATATAGCAACTATGCAATTTCTTCATAATGTCTATTTCAGTGCCTTAATCTTTTGGGTTCTTTTATGCCATCAGTTTTGGCACTTTGTCTGATTTGTTTCAGTGGTCTGTTACTGTCCTCTATTTGTCAACTTTCACTACGTTTTAAAGGCTCTTACATTGTCTGACATCCTGATTTTTTTCAAATCAAGAAAATATAACTATATTTTTAGTTTAAGAGATGCTCTAGTAGTTTATTATACAGGCTTAGTCTTGCTATAGGTAGCATTTTCCTTGACTCATGCCTATTCCCTTTCACTCTCAGTTAATATGCATGTCATCTAACGCCCACATTTCTCTGATTATAAATCCTTCTGACAGCATGGATTTCACCTGTAAGTAATAATCCTTGCGGATACTCATGCAACTTGTAATTATGTCTAATGTTGTTACAGATGTTGCTCAGAATGTCCACAGCTTCTCTGCTCTCTCATTACCCCAGAATAACTTCACTCTCACACTTCTCTTGGTTTTCACCTAAAGCAAGAATTTATAATGCTAACCAGATGTAATGTTGAAAGCCCAGGCAAAATTTGGTAACTTTTTTCAGTTCTGTAAACATATTGGGAAATAATACTAAGGGATATTTGGATTATAGGTAGCTCTGGGTATTAAATAATAACTTTGAAATGCCCATATTAGTTTATTTAGCAGTTTACAGGATGGGAAATGGAAATAAAAACTTCCTGAGTGACTGGAACTTGATGGACTATCTTATTTATCTGACATGTCAATACTAAGCAATCTAATAAAATTAGTGGAAAAAATCTTAAAAACATACAGTAAAACACATGATTCAAGGTGGCCCTGTCCTAAGCATATCTGAAAAGAAGCTTGTAGACACAGAGGCTTCTCTTCAAGACCCCCATATCTAGGGAAAAAAAATCACCTGCATTTTACTTATTTATTTAACATATATTTGTTGACTGCCCACTGTATGCAAGAGTACTGAGAAAGATACAGAAATATCTCTGAGAAAGTGCTTACCAGCAAGGAATTTATAGTCAAGCCAATGAGATAGGAGTTGTACCCAAATAATACGTATTTCCTGTTAAAGAGATTAAAAGAAAGCTGAAGTGTAGAAACTCCCTAGCATGCACTTTTTAGAACCAGGATTGGGACCAGTTGTTACACGTTGTCTCTGGGCTTTATACCCTCCTGGGAAGAACTGGAGGTCTCTCATGGAGTCCCCTGAGTGTTTGTTCTGTCTATGCCTGTGTTACTGAGAATAACTGTCACCTAAATTTCTAGGCACTAGTACAGAAAAATTCAGCTGTTTTCATTAATCAGTGCACATCTGTAATTCATCTTGGTCTGTTCCTTCACATCATTGACAGAAAGCAAATTGGCCAATTTAGTTACAGTTTTTCTGTCTCTAGACTCTAATTGAATTTTTATATACTTATTTTCTTCCTTTTCCAATATTTTGGGATTAAAGAAGAAAATAAATTTCCTCTTAAATATTTTCTATGAGTCACTTTTCTGTGTTTACTAAATAAAAAGTTAGTAATACCACTGCCTTTACACTAAGCTTATACATATTTCAGAGTACTTTAATATACATTTTTTCATTTGAGGCTTATAATAATTTTGTGAGGTAGCTAAAATATATATCCTCATTTTACATAGAAGAAACTAAGATTAAAAGGGTTATATTTTCCAGTGATCTACGTTTTTTAAAGAAGAATTTGGTGAAATTCTTTTTTACTTACAAAGTCTAAGGTGTTAAGCTGCATGGTAGCATGCCATTTTATACACATTTTTTTTTCTTAAGTAGGAAAGGAGTTGCATTGAAAAACTCAACACAACCTAATTGTTTTCTTAATTTCTAAGGGCGCCTTCAGCCGTCTGGACCCAACTGGAGAATTTGAGAAAGAAATGATTGACAGAATTCCCTGTGGTCGCCTGGGGACTGTGGAAGAACTCGCAAATCTTGCTGCTTTCCTTTGTAGTGATTATGCTTCTTGGATTAATGGAGCAGTAAGTGTTATTTCTCTTCACTTTTTTTCAGGAGTGTGTTTAGGGCAGGGAGGACTGTTGTGGAACCAATCATGACAATGCTGAATGTAAATATGATTTAAAATATATATTTAGCTGTAAATAATATCAAAATATTACATATATTGTTTAGCCTATGACATTTATTCAGTGATGTATTCGTCTCTTCTCACACTGCTAAAGATATACCTGAGACTGTGTAATTTATAAAGTAAAGAGGTTTAATTGACTCACAGTTCTGCATGTCTGAGGAGGGCACAGGAAACTTACAGTTATGGCTGAAGGGAAAGAGTCACGTCTTACATGGTGGCAGGCAATAGGGAGAGAGAGAGAAAAGGGAGACAAAGATAGAGAGAGATGTGTGTGTGTGAAGGGGAAAGAGCCCCTTATAAACCCATCAGATCTTATGAGAACTCACTCACTATAATGAGAACGGCATGGGGGAAACTGCACCAATGATCCAATCACCTCCTACATGGTCCCTCTCTCTACACCTGGGGATAATTGTGGGGATTACAATTCAAGGTGAAATTTTTGTGGAGACATAGCTAAACCACATCAAGTGATAAATTAATAGATGCAAGTTACCTTGGTAGATATACCTTTAAGATGATCTTTGAGATTTGGTAGAGTTTTGAAATTGTGGAGATGTTAGAAATAGGATTTTAAACTGAATAAATCAATTCAGGTCTAATCATGAGTTTTAGCTTTAAAATTTCATCTTTGATTAAAGTGCCAAAGAGATATTCCATCCAATTAGTATCGGAAAATGGTTAGTGGTTCAGAAACTTTTTAAAAGGACTTAGTTTCAGAGTTTAAAAATTTGTTTTTCCAGGTCATTAAATTTGATGGTGGAGAGGAAGCACTTATTTCAGGGGAATTCAACAGTCTGAGAAAGGTAATGCCATTTTGTGTGTATAATGTAATATTAGCAGCTAGGATACTAGTTTTAAAAACATGTAAAAAGCACATTAAATTGACATCTTTTTATGTTAGGTCACCAAGGAGCAGTGGGACACCATAGAAGGACTTATCAGGAAGACAAAAGGTTCCTAAGACCACTCCGGCCTTCATCTTGCTTATAAAAAAGGGAATAAAAATGAAACAACCTATCTCTTATCTTTTGACTATTTCAAGTCTAATAAATTGTTAATTAACAAACATTCATTGAGTATGTATTATGTACCAGGCCAGTGATAGCCATTGTATGTTCAAAGATGAAATATAGTCCTTCAAAACATTAAAAAAAAAAAGGAGGCATAGGGAGAGTAGGTAAAGGCTTTGATAGAGGTAAAAAATGCTTAGAAGTGCAGAGAGAACAGATCTTTGTGGCTTGGAAAATCAGGAGAAACTCAATGGTGGGAGTGGCATTTGAGTTACATATTGTACTATACCTATAATGATGGGGCCTAAAAGAAAGAAATTAGAGGATACACACTAAATTTAATAGACTATGCCTTTCTAGTATATTTTATTTTCACTGGACTTGTGAATTATCTTCTTTAGGTAACTTAGTATTAAGTTAATTTTTACTACGACCTTTTAGTAACTTTTAATTTTTACTATGACCTACTTGTAGCCAGGTATTTTATTTAGTACTGAATAAGCTATAGCCCTTGCCCTCTTGAAATTCATTATCTAGCAAGATAGTCAAACTTATAAATAATTATTTATGATACATTGTGATAAGTATTATTCCAGCAGTATTTAAATGTGGAAGAGGAAGTAATTCATTCTCTCTCCAGAATTTAGAGAATGTGATGCCTAGGAGATAGCATGCCATCCCAACTGTAAAAGAAGAATAGATTTCTCTAGGTAAAAAAGGTAAACAAAGTCTATAAAATATTTTTGTGTGTCATCTGATTAAGTTTCCTCTTTGGTTTGACTAATTTGTCATCCTGAGAATCAAATAATAAGAAATCCAAAGTCTCAAGTCTACGGAGCTATAATTTTGAGCCTATATTTTAAAAATGTCCATTTTGCTTTCCCAGGAATCACTCATAACATGTTCACTAGACTGATTATCCCCATTGCCCAAGTTGCCAGGAGAGGAAATCAGCTTCCATCTTTCCTCATCTGAATAAATCTGCAAAGGAATCCAGTTTTCCTGTTTGAATTTGTATGCCACAAGCCCCATATGGAAACTCCTATTACATTGACAGTTAATTGTGTACATAAATTACATTTATTACATTTAATTGTGTATATATAGAGGAATGTTATAGGTTTGGAATAAGTGGCTTGACATTTTCTCCACATGCTTGCAATACAATACTCTTAAAATAAAGTGCAGACAGGTACCTAGTCTTTATTTTACCTTTAGTACTAACTCTGTGTGTTAGTCTGTTCTCATGCTACTAATAAACACGTAACCAAAACTGGGTAATTTATAAAGGAAAGAAGTTTCATTTACTCACAGTTCAGCATGGCTAGGGAGGCCTCACAATCATGGCGGAAGGTCAATAAGGAGCAAAGTCATGTCTTACATGGTGGCAGGCAAGAGGGCTGTGCAGGGGAACTCCCAGTTATAAAACCATCAGATCTTGTGAAACTTATTCACTATCACACTACTGTGTTGATATGTGTTGATATTTTGTTCTCACACATGTAGTGATAGTTTATCGCTCATTCAATTTCCAAACCCACCTTCCCATCCACCTCTCACCAAACACACAAAGACCTACTCTTTCCCTCCACTGATTCCACCAATATAGCCATATTTCTTTTTTTGGTTAAATTGAAACTGAATGTTTACACTTATATAACTTAATAAATATTATTTTTTCCAGTGTTTTCCCAACCTTTTTTTAAAAAAAATTCAGATTATATGATAAATCAGATTAGTTTTAAGATAAATATTATTTTTAGTATTCTGTTATTTCGATGTATCATAATTTATTTATTGGAAATAGGGCTATTTATATTTATTTTTATCTTTTAAAATTTTTATAGAGACAGTGTCTTGCTATATTTATCAGGCTGCTTTTGAACTTCTGACCTCAAGTAATCCTTCTGCCTTGGCCTCTGGGGTTATAGGCATGAGCCATTGAGCCTGGCCTTTGTGTTAAAATTTTTTATTATTTATTTATTTATTTTAAAATATATTTTATTGCACTTTAGTTTCTGGGGTACATGTGCAAAACATGCAGGATTGTTGCCTAGGTACGTACATGGTGATGTGGTTTGCTGCCTCCATCCCCCCGTCAACTATATCTGGCATTTCTCCCCCTGTTATCCCTCCCCAACCCCCCTACCCCCTACTGTCCCTCCCCTAATCCGCTGCAACAGACCCCAGTGTGTGATGCTTCCCTCCCTGGGTCCATGTGTTCTCATTATTCAACATCTGCCTATGAGTGAGAACATGCAGTATTTGTTTATCTGTTCTTGTGTCAGTTTGCTGAGAATGATGGTTTCCAGATTCATCTATGTCCCTACAAAGGACACAAACTCATTGTTTTTTTATGGCTGCATAGTATTCCATGGTGTATATGTGCCACATTTTCCCTGTCCAGTCTATCATCGATGGGCATTTGGGTTGGTTCCAGGTCTTTGCTATTGTAAACAGTGCCGTAATGAACATACGTGTTCAGGTGTCTTTATAATATAATGATTCATAATCCTTTGGATATATACCCAGTAATGGGATTGCTGGGTCAAATGGAATTTCTGTTTCTTTGTGGTGTTCTCTGTATTTCCTGGACTTGAATATTGGCCTGCCTTACTAGGTTGGGGAAGTTCTCCTGGATAATATCCTGAAGAATATTTTCCAGCTTGGGATTCATTCTCTCTGTCACATTCAGGTACACCTATCAAACGTAAATTAGGTCTTTTCACATAATCCCATATTTCTTGGAGGCTTTGTTCATTTCACTCTTTTTTCTCTAATCTTGCCTTCTCGTTTTATTTTATTTAGTTGATCTTCAATCTCTGATATCCTTTCTTCTGCTTGGTTGATTCAGCTATTGAAACTTGTGTATGCTTCGTGAAGTTCTCGTGTTGTGTTTTTCAGCCCCATTAAGTCATTTATATTCTTCTTTAAGCTGTTTATTCCGTTAGCATTTCATCAAACCTTTTTTCAAGGTTCTTAGTTTCTTTGCATTGGGTTAGAACATGTTCTTCTAGCTCAGAGAAGTTTCTTATTACCCACCTTCTGAAGCCTGTTTCTGTCAGTTCATCAGACTCATTCTTCATCCAGCTTTGTTCCTTTGCTGGTGATGAGTTGTGATCCCTTGGATGAGGAGAGGCGTTCTGGTTTTGGGTGTTTTCATCCTTTTTGGGCTGGTTTCTTCCCATCTTTGTGTATTTATCTACCTGTGGTCTTTCTAGTTGGTGACTTTTGATGGGGTCTCTGAGTGGATGTCCTTTTTGTTGATGATGAAGCTATTTTTTTCTGTTTTTTTAAGTTTTCCTTCTAATAGGCCCCTCTGCTGTAATTCCACTCCAGACCCTGCTTGCCTGGGGATCACTTGCAGTGGCTGCAGAACAGTAAGGGTTTCTGCCAGTTTCTTCTTCTGTTATCTTTGTCCCAGAAGGATACCCGCCAGATATCAGCCTGAGCTCTCCTTTATGAGGTGACTCTTTGGATATACGGGGGTCAGGGAGCTGCTTGAGGAGACAGTCTGTCTCTTATAGGAGCTCAAGTGCTGAGCTGTGAGCTCTGTTGTTCCATTCAGAGCTGCTGGGCAGGTATGTTTAAGTCTGCTGCAGCGGAACTCATAACCGCCTTTTTTCCCAGGTGCTCTGTCCTGGGAAGGTGGGGCTTTATTTATAAGTTCCTGATGTGCTGCTACCTTTTTTCAGAGCTGCCCTGCCCAGCAAAGAAGTAGCCTAGTCACAGTCTGCCAGCAGAGGCATTGCTGAGCTGCTGTGGGCTCTGCCCATCTGCTCTGTGAACTTCCTTGTGGTTTTGTTTATAGAGGTATAGTTAGAACTGCCTCTGTAATGGTGGTCTGCCCACTAATGGCGGTCTGCCTCAGTAATGGCGGACTGCCTCTGTAATGGTGGACGCCCTTCTCTTGACAGAGCTGGACTGTCCTGGGTCCAGCTGCGCTTGCTGCAAAACTCAGTCCAGAGCGTTTCAGATTGATGGTCTTTGTGGGGGTGGGACCTGCAGAGCCAGATCACCTGACTCCCTGTTTCAGCCCCCTTTTTTTCAGTTGAATGGGCGGCTCTGTCTCCCAGGAGTTCCAGGCGCCAGTTGAAACGGCTGCCCAGATTTGTGCGAGTTTTTGTACAGAGACCCAGCTGAAACAGCCGTGCTGGAAACTTGTGGTGCTTTTCAGCCCGGGAATCTCATGGTCTGTAGGCAGTAATAACTTGTTTGGAAATGCGGTGTTCACTCACCCTCTGCATTGTTCTCTTTGGGAACTGCACTCCAGAGCTGGTCCTATTTGGCCATCTTGGATCCCTCTGAGCAAACCTTTTTATTTTTTAGTGTTTTTCAAGAATGCTGATGCCTCTCTTGCCAATGCATTTTAAAATTAGTGTTAATATTACTTTTGATTGGGAAATCACAATTGAATTCATTTATGGGTTGTCCTGTACATTTAAGGGATACAGTATGATGTTTTGATAAATGTTTATAATGTGGAATGATTAAATCAAGCTAATTAACATATCTATCACCTCTCTTACCTATTGGCTTTTATGGAGAGACACTTGAAATGTACTTTTACTAGTTATTTTAAAATATACAACACATTATTATTGACTATAGTCATGCTGCAATAGATCTTAAAACCTGTTCTTGCTATCTGAAATTTTGTACGCTTTGATCAGAAATCTCTAACCCCCTTCTCCCCCCTCCCCTAACCTCTAGTAAACTATCATTCTACTTTCTTTCTTTCTTGTTTTTTTTTTTTTTTTTTTTTTTTTTAGATGGAGTCTTGCTCTTGTTGTCCAAGCTGGAGTCCAATGGCACGATTTCAACTCACCACAACCATTGCCTCCCAGGTTCAAGTGATTCTCCTGCCTCAGCCTCCCGAGTAGCTGGGATTACAGTTGCATGCCACCATGCCCAGCTAACTTTTTGTATTTTTAGTAGAAAAGGGGTTTCACCATGTTACCCAGGCTGGTGTTGAACTCCTGACCTCAGGTGATCTGCTCGATTCAGCCTCCCAAAGTGCCAATCATCATTCTACTTTCTACTTCCATGAGTTCAACTTTATTGGATTCTATACATAAGAGAGATCACAGGTTACTTTTATTTTTCAGTATTATAAATTAAACTTTGAACATTTTTGTGTGTAACATATTTTTAAAATTTGGAAATTTTTCCTCATTTCTAGAAGTAGTATTAATCAAAGTTATGAAGCTTTTAAAGTTTTTTTGATATACATATCCAATTGTTATTCTAAAGATGTGTATGAGTTTAAACCCCCCTGAGTAATGTGTGACAGTGCCCGTTTTAACAAATACCTGCCGACAATTAATTAAAACTATTCAGCTATTTTACATGTAACAAATGATAGTTCCATTAAAAACTTATTTAATTATTAGTGAGATTGAATACTTTTTTACACTTAATGAGTTTCCTGTTTGTCTTTTTACCTATTGGTATCTTAATGGAGTATTGTAAAAATGTTGATTTGTATGACTTTGCATGGAATTTTTTCTTCTGCTAAAGAAAAACAAATAGTTCTTTTAATAGTTTCTTAGTCATTTATTACATCATTATTATGTGTTATTACAAATGTTTGATGAGAAAGCAAAGCTTGCCAGCCTGGCAGAGAGGATCAGCGAAGAGAGATCATGGAGATATTGACTAATCGATATTTTTTCCTGAGTCTAAAAGATTATCCATATTGTTTATGGATAGTCACTGTATTCTATGACAGACCACATGTGGGCTGTAACCACATCACTGTTCACCTTAAGAATGATTACTTTGTCACGCAATACTTTCTGTAAGAGTCCTGCTTCTGTTGCACTAGTGGAAGAGTTAGTACTCAGTAAATTGAAGATTATTGGTAATAGTATCACTCATCTTCCGATTAACATGTGAAAACACCTCCAGGAAATATTTCAGGTATAGAGTGACAGCCATTGTTTCCTTATTATTCTTGTGGAAACCAAAGCAATGAGAATTTAATGACTTTGAATTATAGAATTTTAGATCTGGAAAAGCCTTAGACAATGCAAATTCTCAATGTTTTTATTTTACAGTTGAGGAGGCTGCAGACCTAGAAAGTTATATAACTTGCCCTAGGTCACACAGTAAGTCAAGCTCACGTCTCTCACCCCGTTGGATATTTCTTGTGATCATAACTTAAATGAAGAGACAATAACAGGGTTTTTAGGAGATAACAGTTACATTACAAAAGCCTTGAAGAGGAGAAAGCCCATGATTTTTTTTTAGCTTGTTAGTTGAGGTATGACTTCTAAAAATGCACAAGTCATGAGTTATCACAATACGAATGCACACAGGTAACCATTCTCCAGGCCAAGAAACAGGACATTACGAGGAACCCAGAAGCCTCCCTTCTGCCTACTATCGTGACTCCTTTCCTCCTTCTCACAACTAACCACTGTCTTGAATTCTAACCCCATCGTTAAGCTGTTTTGAGACTTATATAAATAGAATCACAGAATATGTATTCTTCTGTTTTCTTTCTTTCTGTGTAGCAATTGCCAATGCATTCTCATTATTATATTTTATAGAATATAAGGAATATATGAATATACCACAATTTATTTGTTAGTTCTGCTCCTGGTGGACATTTAGATTATTTCTAGTTTGAGGGCATGCCAAATACAAAGCTGCCATGAACATTCTATTCTTTTGGTGAAAATATATACACCTTTCTCTGTTAGACTGATAATACTTAGAAGTGAAATTTCTGGCTTATAGGGTATGCATATGTTCAAATTTAGTAGATACTGTCAAATGGTATCCAAGACTATTTACAATTTAACCTCCCACCAAGCTGTTTGGGAACTTCTACTGTGCTGCATCCTCACCAGTAGTGAGCATTCAAACTCTCTTTAAGCCATTCATGAGTGTGTGGTGGCATCTCATTTGTTTTAATTTTGTTTGTTTGAGACAGGGTCTCACTCTTGTCCCTTAGGCTGGAGTGCAGTGACATGATCTCAGCTCACTGCAGCGACATGATCTCAGCTCACTGCAGCTTCAACTTTCTGGGCTCAGGTGATTCTTCTTCTCTAGTAGCTGGGAATACAGGTGTGTGCTACCATGCCTAGCTTTTTGTAGAGACAATAGTTTTGCCAGGTTGCCAGGCTGGTCTCAAACTCCTGGGCTCAGGCGATCTTCCTGCCTCAGCCTCCCAAATGCTGGGATTACAGGCATGAGCCACTGCACCTGACCAATTTGCATTCTTCTGATTCCTAATAGAGTTGGTTACTTTTTATATGTTACTGGATTTCACAAGGTATCCTCTTATGAAATACTTGTTTAACTTTCTTACACATTTTTCTATTGGGCTATATTTTAAAATGTTGGTTTCTAGGAGTAATGTTAATGTATTTTGGATATGTGCCTTTGTCAAATGTATGTGTTGCAAATATCTTCTTCCACTTTGAAATTTGATTTTTCACTCTTTTAATAGTTTTTTTTAAAGTTTATAGTCTTTTTATGAACAGAAATTCTTAATTTTAAGAGTCCAGTTTTTTCAATCTATTTCTTCATAATTAGATGTGAAGAAGTATTTTCATGCATGAGATACTGAAGTTATTCTCCTGTGTTGTTTACATATGTTTCACATTTATATTGATAATAAACTTGGAATGAATTTTGTTTGTGGTATGAGGTAGTCATTGTGCCAGTAATTTTATATTTGCCTTTCCAGATTCATTTTTTTTCTCATTCTTCACCCTTTTCTCTCCTTGAGGAAGCAGATCTGTCATGTCTAGGTAAGTATGACTGATACAGCTGAAGTGTAGGAATTTCTTTCCTTGATAGTGCTCAGGAATTAAAGTCAACCATGATAGTCCTGTTGCTAGCTTCATGACAGTTATTGCTACCAGCTCTCTAGGAAGTTTCTTCAGATATTTCCCTATCATAATTTGTTTTTGTTGTTTTTCTTTCTTTGCTCATGCTGTTACTCTAAGAATGCCATACCTGGTAGAGTTTTGATGCATACTTGGTAGTGAACAGTTATTTTTCTATAATAACTATTAACTATTCAGTTTTACTAGTTATCTATGAATGAAATATAGGAAAATTCTGTATATTCCTATTATTCCTTTGGACATCTTTCATGAAGAAATATTTGACTCTGTCAGTTGGTCAGAAAACTTGAAATATTTGGATACTTTGAGATTTCTTTGTAAATTTTAATGTTAGAGACACCCCTGAATTTAATGAAGCATCCAGTATTTCACGGAGTCACTTTGTGTTTATTTAGATTCCTTAGACCATAATAATTTGAGCATCCTACATTTCCACCTGGATCCATCATGAATTGCATGTCAGCTGACATTTTGAAGAAGAAACAAATACAAGAGATTAAGGTTATTTTCTTCTTTATTTATTCTTAGTAGTTAAGTTCAGTCTAATGTCAGTGCTTCCATTTACACGCTAAAGGCAAAGCCAATCTCCCACTCACTCACTCACATCATTTAATGAATTTTAGTTTTTGGCAGATCTCGTTTCTATTTGTTCTTGAGGGAAACAGATAGCTCACATTTTTTTTTGTTATTTTTATGAATTCAGAAAATAAGTGTTGAATTTATAGAATGAGGACATTCAAGCTGACCCAGAATGATCATTAACTCTTAGGCAGTAACTATAAATTTCACATGGACACATCTCTCATAGCTCCCTGTTTCACAATCACAGAATCTAAAATCACCAACTGCTACATGTCAACTATAACCAGTATAGGATATTCTAGCTACAAGTATGTGAAACTGTGACTTAGATGTGTGTTAAAGAATGTTTTAGAATCTTCTTGCTAGATAAGATAAATGATTACATTAGCATTTCTTTTCAGATGTTATTTTTTAAACTCATTTGAAACTATTTGTAGATAGAAATAGAACTATTCTGAATGCTGATCTCAATATGAAATATAGAATCCACAGAATACACAAAAGTATTGATGATATAACATTCAATAATCAGGATGCTATGAATTTTACATTAAAATTTAATTATGTAGTAAAAAATAGAGTTGTTATAGCTAGAAAAAAATATTTTCAGAGGCAGCAGATACCCTTGGTGGAAATGAACAGTTCTACATAGAAAGAAAATCCAGGAAGTATGCAAACTAGACACCAGAATACGCAGTATATTAAATTTAATCAGAGATTACACAGAATATGACATAAAACAGCAGTTGACTAGAATAATTATAATCTGCAACATGTGAAAACAGTTTAGAAAATGGATTTAGGTCATATTCTCTGACAGTAGGCTTGTTGGAAATACAGGCATAGAATCAGACAGATTTATGTGTCATCTGGTGCTCCCTTCCCTTGCTACCATATCAACTTGAACTGATGGTTTTGTATGGATTCAAGCAGTAGACATGCTGTTGATTGGTAAACTACATCTGTAATGAGACTGCTAACTTCATAAAGCCACAATTAACTATTTATTGATATTTTGGTGAGTATTTTAGATGCAAAAGCACATTCCTCCTAATAGTGGGAAATATAGCATAGAAATATTTTGTGGGACAGTTTTATGATTGTCTAAGAATGTTTGGCTTGTCATGTATAATTCCATTATTCAGTGACAAATATGCATTTGCACTTCAGAGACGAGAATTTTAGAGATTAATCCTGGTGGAATTTTTAGGGAAATCTTGTTCAACCATATTTATGAAAGCAAGAATATGTTATTTTTTAAAATTGGGTGTACTGATTGGCCTAAGCATAGACTTTCTTCTTTTCAATCATATAGTTACAAAAACTGTATATTACAAACAGTATAGAAACAAGCTGAAAAGAATGAGTCACACATCCTGGATGATTATCTATATGCAGTTAAATTTACATATATAAAAGAAAATACAGCCTACTCCCTTATAGTGCACAGTTATTTTTTAGATACAATGTATCACTAGCAAGTGGTTGTGGCCACCAATTCTAGTTATCCCCAGCACAGAGAATAAGAGCAAGATCCGTTCGGTACAGCTTCCCTCCATCCGACAAAGCCATTATGTTCTTCTTGTATGTTGTAATATTATTAATATCCAGATCCTGTATAGAATATAAATGGCATTGTAATCCAGTTAAATGTGGAGTTTAATTAACCACTGTCAAGTGATAAAATGTGAGATGAAAACTACTTGTTACATCAATCCATTAACAAAACAGCTGGATTAAATTCTTATACAAATGTGAATAACCACAAGGTTGTTTTTAAAATCTCTTTATCACAGTTACCCTGATTTAGGCCAGAACTAAATTGAGTTAAGAATTGAATTCTATTTCTGCTCCTCTATAAATTTTTAAAGTAGATTTCCAAAATGAATGTGCGGTTGCTTTTGGATGGATCCATAGAGTCTGCTTAAGAAGTAAGTGCCACGGTAACTAAGTTACCTGTTTATTCTTCTCACACAGATCCTTCAGTAAAGCATCCAGTTCATTTTCATCTATGTATCCATTGCCATCCTAGGGGAGGGGAAATAAAATAGTATACAACCAACTTGATCTACAGTAGTGGGAAACGAAGTAAATGGAAATAATTGGAATCTTTTTTTTTAAATTATACTCTTAAGTTCTGGGGTACATGTGCAGATCGTGCAGGTTTGTTACATAGGTATACATGTGCCATGGTGGTGGTTTGATGCATCCATTGCCCCGTCATCTACATTAGGTATTTTTCCTAATGCCATTCCTCCCCTATCCCCCCCACCCCCTGCTATTCCTCCCTTAGCCCCCACCCCCCAGGCCCCAGTATGTGATATTCCCCTCCTTGTGTCTGTGTGCTCTCATTGTTCAGCACTCATGAATGAGAACATGCAGTGTTTGGTTTTCTGTTCTGGAAAGTCTCCCAACTGCATACATGGCAGATACTCTAATCTGTTATGTCAGGCCACCCAAGTTTTTAGCTGCTCCAAAGTTGTAAAATATGCAAGGTATTAGTTACCTCTCATTCAATACCTTACATTTGTATAATATCTTGAACTTTTCAAAGTACTTACACATGTAATTAACTTATTGTTAGTAATTCACTTAATAATATATCTTCTGGGACAAGTGAGGAAACTGAGGGCTGGGGAAGGTATGTTGTTGCATGTCACACCAGGTGGTGGCAGAGTTCTACTAGAGGCCACAGGTCCAGGAGTAAACAAATTAGAAGCAAAGGGTGTGACCTAGTGACATCACAAATAACCTTTATTTTGCTGGATATTTCCCCCTAGCTTAATTCTCATTCAATCCTGCAAACTGGTGTTATTATTATCTCTTGTTTGCAAATGAAGAAATTGAGGCTCACATGAGTTTGGTATCTTGTTCAAAGTCTCAAGGCAGGTAAATCATAGTGTGGGATTGGAACCAAGGTTTGTGTAATTTGGACATACCATAATATCTTTCCTATGAAAAGAATGAGTTGGTTGTGTAATTTTAATAATTATTTTTTTTCCAAATTCTTCTCAAGAATCAAATTATAGATAAGAACAAAATTTTAAGGCATCCAAATCAGAAAGAAAGTTAAATCATTCCTGTTTGTAGATATGATTTTTATATAAAGAAAACCCTAAAGTCTTCACAAAACATTGTTCAAATTAGTAAACAAATTACATAAAGTTGTAGGATGCAAAATTAACAATCAAAAATTAGTTATGATTATAAACTATCTGAAATGAAAATTAGAAAATCCTATTTACCATAGCACCAAAAGAGTAAAATACTTAGGAATAAAGTTAACTAAGATAAAAAACTTATACACTGAAAATTATAAAATACTGATGAAAGAAGTTAACAAAGACATAAACAAATGGAAAGACATCCTGTATTTATGGATTGGAAGGCTTAATATTGTTAAAATGTCAATATGCAATCACTTCCAAAATCCCAATGGCAATATTTATACAAATAAAAAAATACTAAAATTCATACAGAACCACAAAAGATCCCAAATAGCCAAGAACCACCTTGAGAAAGAAGAACAAACCTGGAGATATCACATTTCTTGATTTCAAAATATATTACAAGCTACATTGATTAAAACAGTAGGGCACTGAAGCAAAAATAGAAACATAGACTAATGAGCTCTCAGTTTCACATGTTACGGTCAACTGAACTTTGATAAGGGTGCCAAAGACACAAAATGGGACAAGGATAGCTTTTTTTCAACAAATGGTGTTGGGTTAACTACAGCCACATGCAAAAGAATGAAATTGGACTTTTAGCTTATACAATATAAAAAATAAATTCAAAATAGATTAAAAAATTAAATGTAAGATCTGAAACTGTAAAACTCCTAGAAGCAAAGAAACATAAAAAAAGCCTTTGTGGCTTTGGTCTTAGAAATGATTTCATGGATATGAAACCATAAGCAAAGGCAATACAAGCAAAAATAGGCAAGTGAGACTACATCAAACTTAAACTCTTCTGCACAGCAAAGGAAACAACAGAGTGCAAAAGCAGCCTACAGAATGGGAGAAAATATTTGTAAACCACATCCCAGAAATGGTTAATTTCCAAAATTCATAAAGAACTCCTATAACTCAATAGCAAAAAATGAATAATCCAATTTAAAAAATGGGTTAATGAATTGAGAAAACATTTATCCAAAAGGGATATATAAACGGCCAACAGGTAAATGAAAAAATGCTCAACATCACTAATCAGAGAAATAAAACTTAAGTGAACACCTGACACCTGTTAGAATGGCTATTATCAAAAAGATAAAAGACAAGTGTTAGTGAGAATGAAGAGAAATTGTAGCTCTTAAACACATTTGTGGAAATGCAAATATGGTGCATCCATCATGAAAAACAGTGTGGAGAGTCCTCAAAAAATTAAAAATAGAACTACATATGATCAAGCAATATCAGCATAAGACAAATACTGCATGATGCCACTTATATGAGGTATCTAAAATAGTCACACTCATAAAATAGAATGTCATTGTCAGGGCTGGGGGAAGGAGAAATGAAGTGTTACTAATCAATGAGCATAAAGTCTTGATTGTATTAGATGAATGAATTCTAAAGATCTACTGTCAATATTGTCTCGATAGTTTACAGTACTATATTTTATACTTAAAAATTTGTTAAGATCTCATGTTAAGTGTTCTTACTGCAATAAAAAAGGAAAAAAGTAATAATTTTTTTACCTGATCATAGAGCTCAAAAGCCTTATTGAACTCTTTCCCACACATTTTGATTCCCTAAAGACAGAGAAGAGAGTAAATGTTTAAATTCTATTACTATGTTTCAGTATGTTTCCCTTGACAAGTCTCCCACATTCTAGCTTTTCAAGGAAAATAATATTTAAGGTAGTAAAAAGTTAAATACCTGGAACTTAAGAAGAAAATTCTCCTGCACTGGCAGTAACCTTTTGAGAAAAAACATTATATTAATATATTATATTTTTTGAAAAGGATCCACTTCTAATAACATTTTTCATGATTCCTAAACTCACCTGGCCATCTCAGTTAATTCCAGCTTCCCATCATTATTTGAATCAAATAGTTTCAGCTGAAAGATAGAATGCCATTATTCTAGCTATTTGAGGAATGATTTATTGCATGAAAGAGATGAACTTCAAAATAAAACTGAGTTATCAACTACTTGTATATATACAGTAAAATTTTAGAAACTAGCACTGTTAAACTTTCAATGCAGATTTTTAATTCTGTAATGTGTCAATTGCTAGAGTTTGTCAGAATAATATAGAATAGTCAAACAGAGCAATAGTGGTGTTTGCTAAGTTCCTAGAACACTGTCACTTTTTAAATTGCAAATACATTTGTCTGTGTGTCAAGATGTGGGAGGGATGGCATCTGACGGTTTACAGCACTTCTGGAGTCTCTCCAATAAGAAAATAAATATTTAATTTATTTCACCCTTTTAGAGCATAGAACAGCACAAACAGAAGCAGAAAACAGATAAGAAATAAATCCTTAAAGAATAGAATTTTTAAATAATTTTTAAATTGTTTTATTTTCTATTGGTTATTAGAAACTCAATAAAGCCCTCCAACTTTCCATTGCACTTATATAGACATCATTCTCAAAGACACATCCAGATGTAAACACACTCATACCTGTATTTGGGAAGCATTCATCTTTTTAGACAGTAGCAACTATTGGTATAATATATCAAAGTAGTATATATTAATTACATTAAATATATAAAATGTGTATACTAAATGAGCACTATGTGAAAAATTAACATTGTTTTTAAAGAACAGAATGTGTCCAGTGTTATGATGGATATAGGTTTAGTGACATCTTTTTAAGGAGGAAATGAAGAGTATTCTATGGTTTAAGATGTTCTAAGAATCTTTTGTAGAAGGCGGATTTTTTTCAGGGTCCCATGCTGACAAAACAGTTTATAATCCATTGACCGTAATATTCTGATATTGTCACACTCTCTACCAAGATACTGGACATCTCGATCACTTAGTTTTGTGCCCATAGGGAAATATTTCCCAGCATATATATTTAAATTTTAATTAGCTCTTGATTAATTTGCTTCCTGGATTTGAACTGGTTTATGACATTTAATCAGATATGTCAGGCCAATCCAACAGAGGGAAACTCCCATCTGAGTGGGTTTTGAAAGACTGCCTCAGTATTCTACCTGGAAAGGAGCCTTTCTTTAAATAGGCATCCCTTAAGATTGGAACAAAATGGAAAATTGATAAATGTAGGTTATTGTCCATTACCCAAAAGTTTTTCAGAGCTTAGGTCTGCTGATTGTGGCACATAGCAAGAAACTCTCCCCCATTTGTTTGCTAATGCTATTGTAAGTGGAGATGTAATGAGGAATTAAAGATGATCATGAAAACCTTTTTGGTTGTTTTGAAACTAAAGCGTAGCCCCACTTTATAATAAATAACACTGTTTAGTGAATAAGGCAACAGTAAAGTTCTAGTAGGTTTTCCTCTCCCCACCCCCCCCCCCCATAAAAGTAAGCTGAGATGCTGAAAGCAAACCTTGGTTACAACAAATATAATCAAACCCTTTATAAGATTGTTTCTCAAGAGTAATTAAAAAGTCTAACTCCTTTAATCTAATATAACAGCAGCTTCTATAGTATAGAGCTATGTTTATGGTTTATTGATTTAAATCCATGGCATAAGAATTCACAGCATCTTCTCTGTACTGAAAGCATATATGAATATATGTATCTCCTGGTAATCCTACTTCTGTGATGAGTCAAAGTAAGCAAACTTCATCCAATAGAAACAAACTAACTTCATAGACATTGGTTTATTTTATCTGGAACCTTATTTATTTGCTCATTTTTTCCCCCTGAAACAGTAGGTGCCTATGTGTAAAACAGTTTTCTTGGCTCTATTATCAACATTCTATAGAAGATACTAGTTATCACTATTTACCATAGCATCAGCCTCAGGGCATATTTAGATTTCCTCACCCTAAGCACCAGTACAAAACCCCCGAATAACAAAAATCAAAAGAAAGAAGGAAACCCATTTTAAGTTGCTTAATTAATAAAGTAGCTAGACGGTCTCTTTAAACTCTAACAAAGTATGATTTCCCAGACTGTGATAAAAATGGATTCAGGACCTCTATAATAAGTGAGTTTTTGGTGATATAATTTATATATATAGTTTACCTTATACATGTGTAAGTTATATAATTTAGTGATATAATTACACTGGCTTTGGAAGAAAAGCAAGTCATCTTTTGATAGATAAAAATTACACAGCTCTACAAGGAAGAAAATGCTCATATGTTGAGTCTCAAAGCCAATGCCTGCAGCACACAAAATGACAAGATGTAAGCATCCCTAAGTATTTCACTTTTCAAATGAAATTATATCTATGTGCATATGATACCCACACCACTGTTTATTTATTTCATCCTGTGCAGCCTTGGGAATTGGCAAGAACATCATACTATTTTATGAGCTCTTGGCTACAATCTTTTCAAGATCAGTCTTACCATTAGGTCTGTATACTCAGCTAATTTTGTGTCATCAACGGTCTTGTTTGCTTTTTCCAGCAGGTCTTTTAGAAAGTTCTGTTAAAACAAAGAACACTTAGATAAATTTCACTGACAATATATTGTCTACTTTCATTTCAGAATGCCTTGGAACAGGACATACCAGGAATGCAAAGAAAGTCTCTTTTTGAGGGTAGAAGCAGGTGAGTAGGGGAACTTGTAATAGAAGAAAGACCAACCAGGTGGTCCTCTTGGTATTCCAGCAACGAAACTACCTCTGACAGGAATAATACCTGCTTTTTACTGAGACTTGATTGGTCATTATCCGTGCATTACCATGATTTCATGATTTCAATTAATCTGAATAAAACCTTTTAAAACCAGCCAGCCCAGTGGATGCATTTCTGCTTACTAATACCTTCACATGTACTCAAGAGATTGTTCTGCAAGAAACACAAGGGCCTTTATACCTTTGGCATATGTATGAAAAATTATCAGTAAAGCAGATAGAGATCTATCTCTAATTCGAAATCCATTTCTGCCCCCTCGACCCCAGGCTGTATTTACACATCAGTTTACAGCTAGTATGATGCTCATTTCTCCAGAGGGCCTGTTGGTTAGTTTTTGGCTTGCTGCAGTCCAAAGCACTTTGTTTAAAATGCTTCCGCTGACTATTCAAATTAACAAAATTGGCCACAGATGATGTCATTCAATCTTTGAAAGATATATGAATCATATTAAAATAGAGATTGAAGTGGGAAGGATGAAAAACAAGATGATTATTAACTTGACAGCTGGAGCTTAGGAGTGAATTTAATTTTATTTAACAGAAATGTAAATCAAATAAAAGCTTTACAAAGATTTGCCATATAAGTGACAGTGTAAGCACTTAAGCATATAATAGTCACTCATTTTGTTTAGTGCTGTTGATTCGTAACTCCTTTATTTTCTCAGAAAATGAATGCAATTAGGAAAAAGTGGGCAGATGCTGTACCCAGATATTATTGAAGGGTTAGATTTCTTCGATTCAGCAATGGTTTATCTCCCTCAGAACTGTACCAGTTCTGGGCTAATTTGATACCACTTTTTAAAAGGAAAGAGACCCTTTTCTTAGTTTGATAAATTTTTTTACTCTAAATATTCCACTTCAAATCCAAAGAGAAGCATGGAAAATTCAGTTATCTGTTGGGGTTGAATTTTATTTTTGAGCCTTACAGGGCTTTTGTCAGAGATTAATTGGGTTAAAAAGCCTCATCAGAGACTAAAATGGTGGTCACAAAAATAGCCTGGGAGAAACCTTGGGACACAGAGATTCAAAGTCGTGTCTGAGAGCAAGTGATGTTTTACTCTATTATGGATCTTAAAATTAGCTTTCTTGAAAGATCCATTAAAAAAGAATGCCAACTTATCTTCAAAATTCCCCAAGGAAGAGGACTTCTATTTAGAATCTCTTTCTGAGAATAAAATTTAGAACAAAGAAGGAGATTTTAGAATATTTTGAGGTCAGTATTGGAAATGAACTAAGGTTTTCATTATGAACTAGAAAGGATCTTTAAAAGAATATTTTTGGTCTAACTAATAAAAACACAGTGGCTTAACTGTCACCTTGTGGGTTGCTGAACTGCAAGTTTGTAAATACATTATTTTCAGTGACTTCACATTAAAAATGCTTACATTTTCAAGAGGATACAGTTGAATATGTTTTAGCCATTTTGCCATGGCCCAAATTGTATTTAAAATTGTATTCTACTCAAACTACATTTAACTATGACTAGAACTGTTTGATATTCCTATTTCCTGACATAGCAGCAAAAGAGGTAGCTCTTAATAAATGAAGTCTGAAAGAGTGCTGTGCCGTAGGCGGGGTGGGGTGGGGTGGGGTATCATTCTTAGCGTTATCAGATATTCTAGGTCCAAATCTAGGTTCTCTTCTTAGGCAGCTGTTTAATCTTAAAAAAAATCATCAAATCTCTCTGCACCCCAATCTCACTGTTTGTATATTAGGAGTGATAATACTGGCTTTGCATATATTCTGTGAGGATTAAATGTTAAAATGCATTTCAAGCACCTTGGTACCTTGTACTCTGCCTGACATACAGTCAATAAATATTAACTCACTTATATTTTAGTCACTCTATATTTTAAAAACAGAAAAAGTAGGGTCTTTCATATGGACATGTTTTGGGATCGGTTTGAGGAAATGAGAAGAATACTTCCGTATTCATGAAAGGCTAGTAAATTGAGTTCATGAATAATATAATTTATTATATGTTACATGTCACAAAAGCTTTCATGTGAGAATATTACTGGAGTTTCACAATAAGCCTGAGAGGAAGGATTTATTACCCTCATTTTAAAGATTAAAGAAAATTAGAAAGATGTAGTAATTAATGAGGTAAGACTTGAGTTCATATCTCTGCATTTTCTTTTATATCCTCCTGAAGTGATAAATTCATTTTCTCAATTGCAGTTTTTCAAAATTTTAATTATAGAAGATTTTTCTTTATCATCATTGTTGTTGAGAGACAATAGGTTTTATAGACTATCTACAGGCCTTGGAGGCAGACTAGCCTGGATTTGCACATCACGCCTCTGTCTCATTTCTGTGTGGCCTTCAGTATATCATTTAACTTCTCTCAGCTCTTCCTCACTGGGGTAATACATTCTTATAGAACTCATGCAAAGATTAAATAAGACATTATGTGTAAAATAGTTGGCATACAGTAGCTATTCAGTAATTTTTTCTTTTGTAAGAAAATCCGTATGTGTTTATTTTGAGAAGTAAAACTTCAAATTTCAGTAAAATGAATGGCTTATTCGGCTTATCTATAATTCTGTCTGTCTGTCTTACGTTTGTGTACACCACAGAAAATGTTTATTTCTTGCATTACTGTACAGAATTTTAAGAAGCAATTGAAGTCGCTTTTTTGATATGGTACTTCATTAACAATATCGAAGAGTAGGTGAAAATGTAACACTGTTCAACATTAGTTTCTTTTGTGGGAGGTTTTTTAAAAAGCTAGGAAGTTCTTAGTTCATAATTGCATTTGAAAGGAAAAACTTAGCACAAGTTTTTATTTGCTTACCTTAAGCTCCTCAGTTTCTATGAAACCACTGTGGTCAGTATCATATTTTCTCCATGTCTGTAAATAATTTTGGATAAGGAAAACAAACACATTTTTAACAAAAGGAACAATTTTCCTACTTTCAGCAGCTTTCTTAAAGGGACAGCTTTCTTATACCTTCATGAATTCCTCACAGGACTTCAGCTGCTGGCATCGGAAGAGCAGCAGGAAATTCTCTTCTGTAGGTAATATGTGAGCCAACTGGAAAAGATTTAAAAAGAGAGAAACGTGTTGTAAGGAGCTCAAAAACAAGTCTCGGTCATCACTTGCTGCTTAGTTTTTCTTCAATGTGTTCCCTCACAGGCTAGAAAAGTAGGAGAAGAAAAACATTAGAGTCGGCGTTCCCTTTCTGGTACTTTCCTATCATTTCTTCAATGCTCGTGTGCCCTTGTGTGCCTGGTTCTTGGGCCAGTGAGGTGACTGCAGCAGACCTGTGCTCAGGAAGAACTAGCGTGGCCGCTTGTCTGCTGGACATTCAGGCGGATTTGTTCTGTTGACTTGAACCCTTCATGTGTTCTATGCCACAGATCAGGGCTCCCTCCTCAAAGCGTGCACAGAATGGCACATGTGGGGGGCATAAATTTCATGTGAAGTGAAACAAACCATGAGGAACATACATGTGGGGGAGGGGAGTGAAGGGGGAAAATGCATTCTCACACCCGAGGAGAAAGCCTGCTATGAGATACAAGGGAAGATAAACCAAGGACAACTGTAGGGCAGCGGAAAAGAAATTCACCATGAATGGTGGGGCATAAACAGGAATAGGAAAAGCCAGTTCTCAAATTGTTGCTTTCTGCTGAAAGGACATCCATTGCCTGAATCCAGGGCTGGGGTTTATTTTCTGATCTCCACGGCATGCCTCTATGATATTTTCCCTTAGATGTCATTTCATAACTTCAATCCTCCTCTATTTTTTTTTCTGGAAGAAAAAAGGATTCCATATCCCATTTTATGACTAATCTATTGCATACAGAGAAGGAAGGAGCTGGATTGATGGCTCCACTGCAGATGTGAGATCTATTTCTGGCCCAGCAGCTAATTAGCTGTGGTCCCCAGCAACCCCGAGCCATTTCTGGACTTCAGTACCCTCATCACTAAAACAAGGACTTGAAATAGAAGCCAGTGTTTCTTGAATATATTGGGATCAAAACGTCTTCTGTTGGAAGCACTGCATTTTCACCATTAAAGAATGAATCTACACACACTATATATCATCTGATTTCCAGGATTTCATGAATTCCCTGAATCACAGGCATGGACCCTCTTCCCTGGATTTTAGGCCAAGAGCCTGTAGTCTAGATCAGCCTTAAAGTCAGAGTAAGTTCTAAAAGTTCTACCAAGTTATAGAAAAGATTATTACAATTTTTTTTAATTCATCATTTTAGGTTTAAATATAAATATTTAAAATTTAATATAAAATGCACTATTCTACGTTATATGTAAGCAATCTCATTTTTCTTATACCTGTGTATGCCCTTTAACTTATTTTTAGATTTTTGAAATAATATTTCAAATTAAAATCACTAGGTTTATAGGCACTACATATGTGGGTGAGACTAAGAGAAAGGGCCAAACCTCATATCAAGTTTAATATGACCTAGTCATAAAACATTTTCTTATTTATTTTTAAAGAAAGGTCACTAGTGTGGGTAGATGATAATATATCTAAAAAGTAAAAATAGGGGTTTATAATTTTCCAGTACTTTAAAAAAATGTAATTAGCTTTTGGTACATAAACACATTTGCATCATTGCAGAGTGTGTATGTGTGTGTGTGTGTGTGTGTGTGTGTGTGTGTGTGTGTGTGTTATCCAGGTCCCTTATTAACCTCAGGACATACTTCTGTGACCTTTGCATTCTTTCAATTCCTTTGAATACGTGAATCATAAAATTCTATACCTCAGAAATAATGTAATTTAATTTTATTCAAAGACCACAGTTTTCAACTGAGATGCTAAGGCCTGAAGAGGTTGAATGTCTTGACCTGATGATTGGCAGACTGAAAATCACTTTAATTTGGTGATTATTAGTAGATTAAATCAACAACATGCTTCTTGAAGACAGTAATAGAATAGTTTGGTTGCTTCTTTGCTCTTGGACTGTAAATAATGAATTTGTTGGTGATTTTTACAGGTGACAATGAGATAGTTTGAATATGATAGGCTGTTTCTGACTGAAATCTAGAACCCCGTCTTCCTTACACCTCCCCCCAATTTTTTCCTCAACTGCAAGTGAGCTGCTAGTGGAAAGTAGCTATAAATCATTTTCATTATTAAAGTATCCAGATATCTGGCAAGTTAGGCCTAGAATGAAGGTCTCCCCCAGAGCCAAGGGAGAAGAGGAGAAGGGAAGGAGAATGGCAGTGGGTGGACTAGGCATGGAGAAGGGCTCTGGAGGAGGGAGAAGAACCCACACCCCTCCAGTCTTTTGTTGAGCCTGGCCTCATCTATAATACTTTCCTGGAAGGATTCTGAAGAATGTCTATTTGAGGATTTTAAAGAAGATGGGAAGAGAAGAAAAAGTAACCCAAGAATGAAGAGGGAACAAAGATGGAAGACAATAAAACACATGAAAAAGGAAGAAAATATGTCAGAGGCAGACATTTTAAGAGAAAGATTAAAAAATGGAACTGGATGTTATATATACATTTTGGAGGGTCTGCATGATATAGAAGGTCTAGCTACCTTTTATTAAGGTTTTGCATGAACTAAGTGTTCATTTAGGAAACAGGAGATAGCTGATACCAACTTTTCCTTTATTTATTGGTATGCAACTTGTTAGATCTTAGAGTTTTTAGGTGACCTTTCTATAAACCATTAATTTCAAGAGGGCAGGGAATAATACTTTTCTGCATCCCCTGAATATCCAGCATGTTATCTAGCATGTTATATGCCTGAAATAAATACTTGTGGATTAGTTGGTAATTCTACTTTATTAAAAATAGCTACTTAAAAGGATTTAGAGTATTGTTTGCTTATCTTCATTATAATTTTCTATTTTGTTTGGATTTTTATAACTAATGTTTATTGCTTTGAACAAAAAAGAATAATTTTTCTTTACATTTTATATCTTCAAATCCACTGAATACATAAAAACAGAAAAGATGAATGAGCTAGTAAGCAATCATTAAATGTAAAATTAAGGAAATTGTCATCTTTGTTTCAAAATAAAAGTTCATGTAATTCATAAAGTTCAGAGGTCTCCTGAATGTCAGATACAGAGATAGTAAAATTGCTCTTCATGTCTACCATAAATGTATAATTTCTTGCAAACACTGCTTTGGTCTTATACTTAAATTATTAAAAATACAGATTACATCTATGTGCAACATATTCAATCTGTTTTAATTTCACTGAACTGTTACTGTTACACACAATACCATCCTATTTTATAAATGTTAGGAGTCTTAAGCATATAAAAGACAAACTAGACACTTAATGAAAGAAATGTATATGTATATATAGGATGTAGCTATAGTGAATATAAAGAATTCTTTCTTAAGATATGTTTACAATGTGGTGGTAGTGTGTTGTCTCTCAGTTCTTCTGTCAATGTGTATGAATCAATATTCAAGTTTCAGAGCTGGGCACAGTAATTCTCTAGCTGTAGCCTTTATGGCTATGTCTACAATGTGCCAAAGGTCTTTCATATAGGAGGCATTAAGTAGAGTTACTTTATTCTCAGATATGCTGTCACTGCTGTTCATAGAAGTACCCAATACTTCCTAATCCAGTATTATTGGTGATTCCATAGTTTTTGGGCTCCCTGCCTGCTCTTTTATGAACTCTCAAAACTTTTTTATGAGTTGGAGAAGAGAGTGAAGAGTATCAAGGGGATGAATGGAAGGCAGGTAGTTATGGAAGTAAGCAGAATCCCTCAGAGCTCCATTTCTGAGAACTAGTTGCTTATCATCAAGGGTAGGAAAAAAAACAACTTTCTACTTGCCTGTCTCCCCTGCTAGTCTACATGCTCCTTGAGGTTGGGGTCTGTGTCTTATTTACTACTTCTTTGCCCAGCAACTGCACGAATTTTAGTAAATATTTTATTGAAGCAATACATAAAGTCAGTTAACTATTTGTCTAGCATCAGGATAGGCTGTAAATAAATGGAGGTAAAGTTCCTTTGGAGATAATTTCAATAACTTATTACTAAGCTGTTAATAGGGGTTGGGGTGGACATTGTGTTATGCCAGAGCTCCCTTCAAGTGCTGGGAGTGTTGTTGCAGCCTCACCTGTCAGGGCCCATTGAAGGAATACCTGGAGTGAAGAGAGCTGTGTCCCCAAGGAAGTGGTATCCTATGACTGATCAACATGGGATATAAAGGCCCAACCCTCTCACTCAAAACTAGAGACATTCCCGAAGGCTCATCCCAGCTTCAGAACTCACTGTAGGGTCAGCTGATGTCTCAGTTGATACAGTGTCACAGCCCGGCTTCTCCCTCTGCCCAGACCTATTCTCTTCATTACTATCCCAGGGGTATTGATCCCAAGAGCACTTCCTAATAAACCTGCTCATTGCTACTCTTCCACTCAGATCTACTTCCCAGGGAACTCTACCCATAACAGGGGTCTTTACATCTCTATTTTATTTCTAGCATAATACAGAGCCCTTGTCTGATGTTTTGGAGTACGTTGAAATCTCTTGCTGTGGCTCATTTGGCTACTAAATATGAGGCACTGTGCTGGTGACCACAGTCACAACTAGTAAGAACCATATAGGGAGACAGATACTTTCAAATAACTTTTCCCCTGACAATTTCAAAGCAGGTGATAAATACAACAATAATGCTAAGTTCTAGTTGTGAGGCGAGGATACATGAAAGGCTACTTCATTAGTGATATAAATTACATCACAGTGCACATGAAGCAGAATTCCTAGCGTTTAAAGACAATCATGGTATGTTAACATTCTTGAACATGTATTAGCCAAGCATTCATTTTTTTTTCACTTGAGAATCAGAAAAACATTTTCCCTAGCCAGTGAGAAGTGAGTCCAGGAAATCTGAAAGGCAAATAACTCTCAAAAATGTAAAGCTCTTTGAATTTAATAATTTGAATTTGACAAATTATATAAGAAGTGGGGAAAAGGCTTGGCATTCAGAAGTTGGGGTAGATTTTCTAGTAAGTTATTTTTATGTGTAACAATAATTGAAAATACATTTGTTGAGTTTTTACAGTGTGCCAGGGTTGAGCTATTTGTTCAACATATATTATTTGATACTGATGATCATTAACAACCTTATGAAGTTAGTACATTGTCATTCCTGCTCACAGCCAAGGAAACAGAGGATCAAAGAGGGTAAATGCCCTGCTCTCACATAGATTGTAGTTGGAGCCAGATTTGAAGGCAGTGAGTCTGACTTTCTTGGCTTTGAGACTCTGTTCCTTACCTTCATCACCCTCCATTAAAATCTTCAATCAAAAAAATATTCCTAATGAATCATTTAGAAAAATCTATGCAGAGACAATTTTAAAATCAGATTTCATTGTCAGTCATTTCCTTAAATTCTGAGATGGAAAATAGTCTTCCATGAAAAATTATTATTCACCATGGCTAAACTCACAGGCTCAAATCCCATTGCAGATGAAAAGAGGGAAAGGCTGGAGAAGAGCTGCTTCCCTGGGAGGGTTGTTACAGTTTTAGGATTAAAATAGCTTTTAGGTCTATTTTTCAGTGGATGCACTGACCTGGACAGATAGAAACAGTAAGGATGGAGAGGATGGTAGGTTCTCACACATTGCTCAAAGAATCAGGTGAAAAACTTATAGATTTGACATCCATTGAAGAGAAATACCTACATTTCATGTGAACACCAGAGAAGAAAGGTCTATTATCTGCTAAATCATTCAGTCTTCCTTTTTAATTATTTTAATCAGCCCTCTTTGTAGTACAGCTATTAGTCTGAATAAATTTGGAACAGTTTTTGACCATCACTTTATTTGTTAAATTATCTCAGAATTTGAATGCTCCTGTTTTGAGTTTGTGTTAACAATCTCTTTATTTCTGAACTGTATTTATGTGAATTTTAAAATCTATTTTAAGATATGAAATCAGAAAGTTAAGAAAGAAGTATATTTGTTTCTAGGTAGCAAATGCATGTTGTTAGAAAGTGTCAGTTAACTTTATCAGATCAGAAGTTTGAAAGTTAACCATTACATTTTCTAATTTTTTGAATGGCATCTTTCAGAGACAAACCAACTGGCCTGTTCCATCAGGGAAGCAGACTACTGCATGAGTGTCATTTGGTTTACTTTGATTAGACTTTTATGAGTTTGTGAGTGCAACTATTAAGTGAGCTTAACATATAAATAAATCCATCTTGTTTCCCCTTTGATTACCAAAGTTAATCTGTGTTTGATGTCAACAGGTAGACTATTATAAATTTTAGAAAACATAGGATTTTGCATTCCTTTATAGCTGGCTAGAATTTGTGTATTTATGTCCTATATTATTTCTAGGATTTCTAAGCAAGTGATATACATCAAATTGGAAAAAGAAAGGATGAACTTCATTTAATACAACTTTCTGGCGACACTAGAGAGCACAATGTAAGTTCATACATTTCCTCCTCCCCCCTCCCCATTTTTACATGTAATCTGTAACTTTTAATTACTATTTCCCAATTATTTTCAGAATTTCTCTTTTCTTCATTCTTAACCACCATAGAGTGAATCAACATGCATATAAATTATGGAAGCAATCTCCTGTTTATTCTCCCATTTTCCAATTCTCTTCTCTCAAAGTAATGTCCTCTTCCAGATGCCTTACTCCTATGTCTTGGCTGATCGCTCAGGTTAATGAAAAGAGTTCTAGAATCAGAATGAGATCTAAGTCTGTATATAGACTTTGTTACTCCCTGCCAGTGGAACCTTGGATACATCATTTGGCTTTTTCAGGCTTCAGTTTCTTCATCCTTAAAATGAGGAATGTTGGCTAGTTCTTCCCAAGAGTCTCATCCAGCAAAAGTTCCATGTCCTGGGACACTAAAACCTTCCAATCAGTTTATATGTATCTAATTTGTTTCCCTTTAAATTCTTTCTTCTTCAGCTGATCCAAAGTTCTGCTGAAATCATGTTTCAAGTGCTTTGCCCAAATAACTTCTCTGCAGAACACTTTGTGCATCCCTATTCAACCCAGCTAAACTTAGAACCCTGCCATAAGTAATCAACCAACTGAAGCCTGAAAACCTTTCCTTTTAATGCAGAAAATGTACAGATTATTTATTATTAAAAATAAGGCAGAGTAGTTTGGGGGAACATGGCTGGGTTCTGATTGTTCTACCATTTATTTCTTACTTTTTCTGTGACCTTAGGCAAATTCTATTGAAGCTTCACATTCCACAATTATAAAATAGATCTTTATTTTGTATTTAAATGTACTTCATTTTCTTATTATGAGGATCAAGTGAGATAACATAATTGAAAACGCTCTGTAAATTTTATAATTTTATACAAATGTGAGTTCTGTTATTACGTTTATTGCTATAAAAGCTTTTCACCTCTTTATTTCAGACTTCATTGCCTTCTCTATCCTCTTCTGTTACCTATATTTCTCTATCTTTCCTTACACAGAAAGCCTTTTCTTTCCTGTAACAGTTTCTTTTCTAAAACTTCTGAGGAAATTTCCTTCATTAAACCTCCAGGACAATGCTGCTGCTAAGTGGCCTCTAACCTCTCATTCACAATAGAGCTCAAATAATAAGTCAAAAATGATTAGACTGCATTACATAAAGTAAAACCTGGATTCAAAACATGCTCATCCATTTTATCCTTTTAAAAATGTAAAATCCATGTGAATCAGATCAATGCTTTTTACTGCACAATCTAGTATTGCTGAAGAAATGAAATCGAATAAATAGCTAAGCCCATTAGAGTCTTTCAAGGTGAAGTATGTTCAATGTAAGGTGACAGTCTTTCCTTTACTAGGATTATAAAGTATGTCAAATTCTAAAAGAGCCAATCCGTAATTTCACTGATGTCATATTTTGAAACTAGTTTTGAATAATTAAATTTACCTCATCTCATTTGTGTTTAATTTAAAAGTTATTTTCTTATCCTTGATGGTTTCATATCTTGATTAGTTGGCCTATATGTCAATCTGTAAGTCCCATTACTATTATCTATTTATATAGTAATGAGTTACACATAGGTAAAGGGGAAAGTATGTACTCCAGGGAAAAATTTTAATTACAAAGATAATAATAGTATGTCCTCTCTTAACTCTATTTGTAGTAGCTGTTTAAAAATAAGTGTATTTCACATTGGCATTACAAGTGTCCTGTAAGATCAATTATTTGAAAACCAGGTTATTTCTCTGAATCAAAGGTAATTATTCCTGAATGTTGAGAGCCAGAATACTTCACAATCTAATACACTTAGAAACAGTATATAAATAACATAATTATGCTTATGATTTGGCATATTTTAAATTATGACCTTATTAATTTTTCTGGACAAAGGCTTCCACCCAATTTCTCTAATAGGCTGCAGAGATAAGAAAGAGGCTGAGACACCACAGGCTGGAAAGGGAAGCAACAGCTCTTTCACAAATCTGAGAATGCAGAAGAATTGATGCATAATCGGTTTTGCTTCCTTGATTCACAGACAAAAATAAGTTGCCCTTAATAGGAAAAGTCATTGTCAAAGGATAAGATTTGACACCCACAGTTTTAACTTTCAGAGACTCATAAGAAATCTGTACCTATATCAGATCATAAAATATTCACTCACTTTAGTTAAATTCTTTTGTTTTTACTAAGGCCAATTCTCAAACCAGGATGCAGCTTTTTGCCATGAAAAATAAGGATTGTAAATATTTCACAGGAACTGCAAACATTTTACTTTATATTTTAAAAGTCAAGTCTACATTGTTAAGTGATACGAAATACTGATGGACCATGTGCTTAAACACTGTATTGAAGTGAGGCTGGGTAATGGAATGTGATCGATACTCATCTAGAAGTAAGGGACTTGTTCCTCTAACTGCAGCTGTGCCAGCAAACACCTATATGACCAGAGGCAAACCATTTTATTTCTCCAGGGTCTCAATTTTGTAATATATGAAATTTAGGTCCTGGGTTAGGCAAACTCTTAGATGTTTTTCATTTCTGAATGTTTTTGAACTTGATGCTTCTGAACAGAAGATAATGTATTAGCTAGGTAAAATAAACCTTTCTGAAGGGGTCTTGCTATATTGTATTTGACCTGAATACAACTTCAAAATGGAAACTCATCTACTAAAACTAAATCAGAAAAATTTGTAAATTCCTTACCTCTACGATTCCTATTTTTCCATCATCTCTTTGCCCATACTGATCCACAAAAGTTTTCATTTCAGGTGATAACTCCTAAAATTATATAAAAGTAGGTAAGAAGTTTGTAAAAAAAAAATACCCAGTTATGCTTGTGATGGTGTTAATAACTTACTGCAAAAAAAAAATGAAAATTAGAACCATTTAGAATTATGCATACTGATGAACTAGTCTCATAAAAATTAAAGGCATAACTGATACGCAATATTTATTAGTTCCAAATAAAAGAGTTATAATGATAATTTCTCAATTACTATGATTTATCTTCTATTATTAATTTTGAGAATATGCTACCCTTTGAAAGTGTAGTCAGAATCATTCCATTCGTAACTTTGAGTGAATTTAAATATAATAATCATGTCAATATACATTAAACATTGCTTGCTTCAGTAAAGATTATCTTGTATTGCTATACCATCTCATCTTACATTTTTCTCATTCTAACATAATGTTTTATCTGTAAAAAGTAATACATGTTTTCAGTTTGAACAAGCAAAAAGTGTGAATGTTAAAGAGTAACTCACTTTGTAAGCAAAGATTGTTTTAAGCATAAAAGAGGAATTAATTAAATACATTTAAAAATAAAATAGAGAGCTATGAACTATAAACTAGCGATCTGAACATAGAACTGGTATTCAGGAGGTTTAGTTTTTACCCTTGGGTCTCCAACATAGCCCATTTAAAATAGCCCTGTTGCATTAACTGAAGCCTATTTAAAATAGGTCAGCCCTTACTAATGTTCTATTCTACGTCCTTGGGAAAGCAAATTAAGGTCTCAGTTTTCATCGTAGCTAACAAGATGGCAGTATTATCTACCACACAAGATTACTCTAGGGATAGATAGGTTAATATAATTTAAGGGCTATATTGAGACTAAATATCATTATTGCTAGCATTTACAAATCTGTTTGGAAAATGTAAACATCTTTAGTAGAACTAAGATAATAAATAGTAATAAAGCAATTTAATTATATTTTAGTCTTTAAAAATACTTACTGTAAATAAATTACAATTTGTATTTACTGAATAGTGAGAATATGTTTCTACTTTTTTTAAAAAAATATACCTTAACATAAACAAAAACCAAAGCATCTGTCCTTAAATTTTAAAATGGTGTAATACCACTAGTTTAAGTAGCAGACTTGACATTTAGTTTGTGAAGTTTCTGACAAGTATGTCAAAATCTGTTTTCTAAAAAGTGCAAAACATATAATTATCATCACCACCAATTATAAATGTATAAAAATGAGTGCAAATATGAAGACCAAACACTACGTTTAGTGTAAAAGGATAGTTTCTGAAAATATATTGCATTGTTAAATTTCATTATTGTTATATTCACCTAGTGAAAATTTGGAAATTTCATGTTATTAATATGAAAAGCCAAACAATGTTTGCATTAATGCAATAAAATCTGTTATCCTATGGCTAGAAATGCAAAAATCCTGGTTTATAAGGTCAATCTTTGTGTTATTAAGAAAGAGAAGAAATACATAAAAGTAGGTTTACTGCAATGAAGTTGGCAACATAGTGAAACATGCATCTATTATATGAAACTCAGAATCCAGATCTTGGTTTAGATTTTAACTACCCAAATCCAGAAAAATACTCAATTCAGAAAAATCTAGATTGTATTTACAATCCAGAAAAATGCTAATAATCAAGGTATTAAGCAACTTGTTATGATTCTATAACTATGCTTGTTTACTATTATTACATTATAGTCTAATAATTAGAGCTTTGAATATTTCAAAACAGAGAAAAAATAATTAAACTCTAAATCTCCAACATGAAGACATTGTTTACAAAAAGGTACAAATAGTAAAGTAAAAGGAAGAAAAGAAAAATATTTTTTTAAAGTTCATGAATATTTAAATTTCTAGGATGAAAATAAATCTCAATATTAAAATTACTTCTGGAAAAACTGAAATATAATCATTTAGCTGCTGGAAGCATCTTCCAAGGTTTTAATTCTAAATTTTATGGAAAGTAAGACTTTTCCAACTGGATTTTAAAACATGTATTTTTAAATAAGGAAGATACTTGCTTTTATTAGATTAGCCAAAGATACATAGAGTTATAGTGACAGTATTGCATAAATTTATTTACATGGCAATATATGAGATATGGGGAGGGTACAGAGTATATAAAATATTTTAATGCTATTTTATTCCATTCTGTTATACTTTTAGATTTATATAATATTAAATCTGGGTAAAACAATCCCTAGAGCACAATCTGGTTTAAAATCAATTTGGTCAATGATTTTTGTAACTGATAGTTCTGAGTTCTGTAATGAATTATAATACATTTAGAGCCCTCTGGGATTCTTTTGAATATGCTGTACAGAGATGTATATTACACAATTTTCAATTTAGGTAGGGCAAAGAGATAATACTATTATCAAATTTTATATATATCACTCAATATTAGAGGTGGTGATCTGCTATATGATATATACATCATTAGTAATGTAAAGTCTCTTTCTAAACATAGTCAAAAAGGCCGAAGACCATTAACATGTAACTCATCCCAATTCATCACTGCCTTCTCAGACCATGTTACATAAACCTCAGTAGAGTAGTACAATTTTTAACCCATTTTCCTCTAGACAACTATCTCATCTATATTTAGAAACTGATTATATTTTATTTTTATGCGGACAACATGTTTTCTTAACAGGTTAACTTATGCCCAAAGGGAGTCATTTACAATTAATAAGAATTGTCATTTGTTTAATTAACTAATGGCTTAAATAACCAACATACCTCATTTTCAAAACAAAATTGCTTCCTATCCGAGTATCACTTCGCTTTTTTTTTTTTTTTTTTTTTTTTACAATACATGAAATTTAAAAAATTGTTTTACTTTTTACTTCTCTTCCTTTTGGGTTTCTTGCTTTCAACAGAAATGAAGATCTTTTCTTGCTAAATTCACTGTTACGCTTCAAGTTGGGCAACTTTCCCTTAGTGAGGAGGGTCAAGACAGGATGTTTTCTCATCTCCCCAACTACATCAACATCACAACAATAATAATTCGTGATAGAGTAAGAGATCCATAATCTGCAGATCTGTTTCTTGACCACCAAGGGGCAGAAATGCATTTCCACCCCCTTATTTTTCACACAGTAAAAGAGAAGTTAAAAATTACCTAATCAAACTCAATGGTAGATGTGGTGATCCGCTAAAGAATCTCACGCACCCACACTTTCCTTTTAAGATCTGTTAAAGCAAGTACTAGTATAGAATATATATATATTTAAAGCTCCGATTTCAGATAGCAAGGTTTTTCCCTTTAGAAAATCTCTCTTTCTCGCTGTCTCTGCTTCTCCCTCTTCCCTCCCTTCTTCTGTCCCTCCCTCCCCCATCCCTCTCTCTCTCTCTCTCTCTCTGTCTCTCTCTCTCTGTCTCTTTCCTCCTTCCCCTCTCTCCCTATGCGAGTAGGAAAACTGTTCTTTCTTGCCTTTCGCAGTCAATAAACGTTTACATTACCCAGAAAGCGCTTTACCCTGCTGACTTTTTGTGAAAACACAAGAATATTTTAATTTGGGGATTGAAGGTCTTTTTTTTTTCCGCTTTCGCAAGCTTGAACCTACCAATCCAGCCTTCTTCCGCGCCTGCTGGAGCTCCTGGATCAAGTTCTGCAGCTCCTTTCCTTCCAGGTAACCACTTCCTGCAAAGACAAAGAGGCACCCAGGTGTCAGATAACTCATTCCGAGTGTCTTTCCCGTTCACTTTCCAAGAGAGTTATCTTTCTGGCGACCCGAGAGGCTCGCTCTTGCCTGGACATTGATTAACCAGCAAAGCATATAGACGCGGCAGCGCTCCCCTCCTGGAGTATAAAACTTTAGATCCACTGAGGACAAAGGAGGATGGTTGGGGTGTTGAGCACAGCCACAGAAACTTTGGGGAAACAGTGTCCCCCAATTTCTGCTCTCTCTCTCCTTCTACCATTACCGTTCCTGGAAAGACAAAAGTTTAAGGTTTTGGGATTACGGTGGAAACAATTTAAACTTTCAGGGTGAGGGTTTGGCGGCCAGTCGAGGAGATAAGAAGATAAGATTAGACCGAAGGGGGAAGAAGTAAAGAATAGAAAGGCGGGATAATGGGATCAGGAGGCTCAAAGGAGGGCAAAGAATGGGAAGGGGCATGGAAACAGGTCTGGAAACAGTTAAAAAGAGAGAAGATAATCACCGTCAGCGTCGAAATGAAGCCAGATCTCGAAAAACTGTGAGGCTGTGATGAGGGATGATTGCAGGTGGGATTCTGCCATTGTACAGCGGGGTGTGTGCCTGGGTGTGTGGATATGCGTGTGTGTCTGTGTCCGCGCGAGAGGGGTGTGAGCCAAAGCTCAGCGTGTGCGCGAGTCAGGGCTGCAGAGGGAGACCTGGGCGCGGGAGCTGCCGGGCGCTGTCCTCGGTGCTGCTCAGCTCAGCGTTCCTCCAGAGTTCTCTCCCTACACCCCGCACCCAGTTCTCAGTATTTATCCCGACGGCCCCAAGCCGGGCCACGCCTCCTCCAGCCTCCCATTCCTCACTCTCCGCCTCTTGCTGTCACCAACCTTCTTCCCCTCCCTTCCAGTTTTCTGCTCTGTTCCCAGGAAAGCTAGCTGGAGCCGGAGTTTGGGCTTGTTGGAAGCAGCAGGTGGTGGGAGATCCTTTGCTCAGAGGTTGGATGCTGAAAACAGAGGCTCATTTCCCCCTACATTCTCCTAGTCCAGGAAGAATCTTATTCCTGAATATTATAGTAAAACTCTTGTTACCTGGAAAGGTTTTAATTTTCAGGTAGAAGGTGAAAGCTGATGACGGGTAGAATCACATAAATGATTATTATATTCATGTGTGATTTCTCCAAGACTTTTCAGTATTTGTTTGAAAAAAAAAAAAGCCTGTGAAAGCTTGGTATGCATTAGAATAATTTGATTAATATATTCAATGAATTGATTGCTATCAATAATCACTCTATTTTGTGCCATCATATCAATATTTCTTAAGATGGTTTATATGAACTAACCTTGCCAACGTGAAAAAGTGAGATTATGATTTTCTTTTCAGCTTGAAGTGCAACTGTAATCAGAAAGTGATACAGTTAAATTATAAAATCCTAAAATCTTAGAGAAGGAAGTTATCTTACAGATACTAGAGTTTACTGCCTTTGAATTTAGAAAGTGAGTAAACTAAAACAAAGAGAAAGGAAGAATATGACCCAGGTTTATAAGTACGTACATTAGTGCTACCACCACAGCCCCATTCAGTGGTCTTAACACACATACGTCTCCTTCTTTCTATGCCAAGCAACCCCTACTGGATAATTTTTCAGAAATTGGAAGTCACCATCAGAGTTGGAAAAACTATCTAACTAAATAGATGCTATGATATATATATACATATATATATGTATATATGTTCTGTATTATATATACATATATATGTTATGCATTTTAATATAATTAATAATATATTTAGATTATTTCTTATTTATGTAAATACTTCTAGAGCATTTGGCTTTGAGTCTTCAAAGACTCAAAAAAGTATCCCAAATGTCTAATTACAGTCCACTAAAAATGTATCCTAAATGTCTAATTACAGTAGTACTAAAATAAATGAAGGAACAAGAGAAAATCTACACATAACCAATATAAGCTTAAAGTGAGTTAAAATGAATTTACCAAGTTCTGTATTCTTAACCTTGTGAAATTGAGTGTTGGAACCCTCAAATTTATGTTTTTGAGATTATGGCTCTATCCAGTACTAGATTTGTAGAGTTTTTTTATAAGTATCTTTTTCAGAGATCCATCAATTTGAAGCTGGCCTATTTCAATAATCTTCTCAATGGAATCCTCACTTTCATCGTACTTTGCAGTTCATACATTATTTTTACTTCAGATACCTCATCTAACAGATGGTCCTATTGGTCATTATATTAGTGGCCAGGATCTCTGTGTGAAAAATAAGGTGTGTGAACTTGGAGGCCAATGCTAGAGAATAAACTTTGAAGACAGGGTGAGAACATGGTGACTATGGAATGATTTGAAGAAGAACTCTGACCCTTGCTAGATTTGACAGAGCTAACAATGCCTAGACTTTGGATGCATTTCTGAGATAAATAAAAATGCTAGGAAAAGTATGTAGGAATATGGACTGAACAAACTGATGAAAAAAGAGCAACATTTCTACTATTTTAAAAAATAATTACAATGAATTTTCTTCCTAAAAAGAGACCATACACAGTGGTACAATTTCTTAAACATTTCCACCATAATCTTTTTGTTTTTTAGAATTTTATCTTAAATTCCAAAAGTATTACAAGACAATTTATAAAAGTTAAAAATCTTTATATGAAAGTAATCTTTTTTCTTATTCACTTTCCTGAAGCTATGGCAACTTCCAAATTTCCATGTAGGAATGTATAGGTGTCGTGACTTGAGGGAGAGTGAGAAATAAATGGGAGACTTCTTGGAGCTTTGTGCAAATAGCAAGCACACATTTGTGTGTGTGTGCTTCTTTTTATGTTTATATGGAGCGGCTTTTGAGGGAATAATGTAGATTATGGAGATCTAAAGTACCTGTTAGTGCTGCCCCTACCATGAGGTAATCAAAATTAAAAGCTCCATGCTTATGCAAATATACAAATCCACATCTAAAGGTTTTTTTGTTGTTGTTTGGTTTTACAGAAAAGGGACTATGTTCTGTATATTATTCTCCAAGTTTTTTTTATTAATTTAAGGAGATTCCTCCAGTATTAACATCAACATCTAATTTATGTTTTTTATAGTTTAATATTTTATTTTATTAAGTATAATTATAGATATTCAGATTTATTTCTAGTATTACCCTGTGACACACAGTGCTGCAATAAACACCTTTATACATTTATATGAGATATACATGTTACTGATTACGACAGGGGAGAGTCCCAAAAGTAGTATTGTTAGTTAATGGAATGCATATTTTAGATTTTAATACACATTTCCAAATTATTTCCTCCATTTTGTAGCAATTTACATTCAAATGGCCAAAGTCTGAGGATGATTTATCATCATTAACTATGAATGTTATTGCTTTTTAAACTTTATGCTAATCTAATAAGTAAAACATAGATTGTTATTGTTCCTTTAATTTTCATTCACCATTAATTCTTAAAATTTACCTTTTGATTTTCTAAGGTGAAATTGTTATTCTTCAGATATTTTTTTAATGGCAGAAATATAATTTTACAAAAAGTGTTTTTCCTTAAAATTGTTATTGGTACTAGACTGTCACCTCAAATCAATTTCTTTTTTTTAGATGTATATTTTGGGACATTTCTAGATTAAATTATACTTTATGTTACTAGTAAAGAACTGTATGCTCCAGATCTATAGATTTGTGGTAACTTGAGGAATATTTCTTCTCTTGTTCATTAACTAGGTAGGAAGGACCTTCTTAAGTGCTCAGGAATGTTTTAATTTCTAGGATTCTGGGAGAACTACAAATGCTTTCAATAATAAGAAGATTTTTCCATAAGATTGGAGTTTCTAAAAACAGCGTTGCAAACAAAGCATTTTTATGACTTGCTTTATAGGCTTCATTACACAACATTAAGGTGAATGGGTTCATAATCCAATATTGACACAAAAGTAGAAGCAATTTATGTTCCAAAAAAAAGTATCTGGGGTAATTAAACTGCATTTCCTGTTCCATGTTACTGAATTACCACATCTCCATTCATATTCAGACTACCACAGTTCCAATTCACTATGCAAACTGGAAGACTTAGAACTTCCCAGGTTTAATGAATGCTATCTTAGCCTCCATTCAGAAAAAACAACTCCCCAAAATATTATACTATGGGTTTAATTGCTTGAGGAATATAATACATCACTCTCTCTTGGTGTCCTAGCCCCTCATAAAGGTGTCCTTAACCGATTAATGAAGCCTGCTGGGGGAGTTCACGGTTTTATCTACAGTGTTCTCTGAAAGATCCCTCATCATCATGATATTGCCATTTGAAGAACTTTTCTTCCAAAGCGAAGGATTTGCATAGATTTAGTCAGAGAACCCTGTCCCCTGGGCTGGCTAGGTAAATAATTATTTCATTCTGGGTGCCAGAAGATTTTTTAAGAAAAGAACTGACCAAATGTAGCTCATATAGGGCACAGTAGAAAGTCTTGGAAACAATGATATGTGGCAAACTGCGGACTGAAATAGGAGAGTGTGGCTTGGAGGAGCTGCCTGCAAGTATTTGCAAGGCTTACGTAAGAAGAGGGGGCAGATTTTCTCAGAGACACCAGAGGTGACTTTTAATGCCCTTAAAAAAAAATATATATATATATATATACACACACACACACATATATATATAGTTCCTTTAATTTTCATTCACTATTAATTCTTAAAATTTACATTTTGATTTTCTAAGTGTATATATATACACTTCTCAAATTTGAGCTCTTCTACAAGAATGGGTACTATGGGTACTACTGCATGAATGGTGCAATTCCCCCATGAGAACACTCATTCACTCACTCAGAAATATTCATTGACTACAGTATATTATTCAGCATGCCACAATGTTAAGCAAGACAGAGTCTTGGATCTCATGGACTTACAGTTTATCAGGGAAGAATGTAAAAGTAGAAACTGACTGGCAAGTGTCTACTGGGAGTGTCTTGGAGGGGATACATGCAGTGAGGGTTTTTGACTGTAAGTTCTGTGATCTCTTCCACCTCTTTAATTCTATAATTTTGTGACTGTGCCTACTCTGGTAGTTTTGTGATAAGTAATATGCATTTGCAAAATTGATTTCTAGACAGGAGTATAGACTGTGGCCTTGAGCAAAAATGATTTTCCTGGTTAACTGGCATACTTAGGATAATTTTGGAGTCCTTGGCCTCGTTAAATTCATCTAACCATCTGAATAAAAGCTAGAAAATACTGTTGCAAATATTTTAATTTACCATAACTATATTTTCACTTTTCAAAGATAGGGAATCCCCTGATATATAAAGAGAAAAGGATATAAAAAGGAGAGTCTGATTTCAAAACATTTTTTATATAGTTATCTAAAGTCATCAAGCTTCTGCCATTGGTACCAATTTTCATCAATTTTAAACTCCACTTTTCATATTTTATTATCTCTGATATATGATGCATCTCATAGCTAGTGCTCTGTAGTTGGCAAGTTGATATATGATAATCAGGCATCTTAATCAATTGTATTTTGAACTTAAGGAAATTTGTTAATCTCCTTCAAAAATGTCAGTGGGTATCATTTGCATGAAGAATAGGTTTTAAATCCGTAAGTCTAGACTTCAAATAACTTTGCAATATATTTTCAGCCTTATTTGCAACTATTCTATAACATCCAACTCTCTAGCCACAAAAAATAAATAAATAAATAATAAACCCTATATATTTTGAGTATGTCTTTGCTCATGTTATTCTTTTTTTGGGGGGAAATTTGCTTTCCTTCCTTCTTCAGCCTTTTCCTGTTGGAGTATTATCCATCAGCAGCCTTGTCCAGGTATAGACTGTGCCACCTTGTTCTCTCTTGGCCCCTCACCAAGGATACTACTTCTGTCTGTAGAGTGTCTTTGAGTAGTTTGCTCTTCTCTGTCTTCCTTGCCTGTCAGCTATTGAACAGTTATTTACAAATTGGTTTCAAAGGCCCAACTTTAAACCCCTCCTTAGACAACCAGTTGGTCCCCTGCTCCCAAGAGGTAACCATATCGATACTGAAGTTAGTAGTGACACCTGACTGACATAGCACACTATAGCCCAGAACTCTTGAGCTCAAGTGATCCTCTGTCTCAGCTTTCCAAGTAGCTGGGACTACCAGCACATGCCAACAGGCCTGGTGAGTGTGCTCTTTCTAAAAGACATACATGACCATGTCCTTACATCCAGTGTTTTCCCATTGTATGGTATATGAAATTCCCTCTAATTTCGCTTTGTCCTCTGACATCGGTTTTCTCAATATTCTCCTCCCATCTCCATTTTTTTTAAAGCTGTGCTGAATTACTTTTCTCCAAATATTCAATTCTTTGAATATTTTTGTCTGCCATTTCCTCTCCCTCTGATCTTCCAGGATTAAGAATCACTACATCTTAAGCTTTCCTTGACCTTTTCTTTTGTTGCTCAAAACTGATCATTCCTTTATTTGTTCTTCACCAACCTTGTACTTACTTTTATTATAAAATTTATTACACTGATACACTTATTGGATTGTACTTCTCCCTTGTCCATGAGCCCATAAAGACAGAAATGAGGTCTTCTTAACTTTTTGTCTCCTTTGGGTCAAATATTGTGCCTAGAACATAATGAGTGTTTAACAAGATGTTGAATAAATTAATAGAGAGTTAGAATAGTAAGATTGTTGTATAGTTACAAGGAAGGACAAGACTTTATTGCAGTGGTTCTCCAATAGGGTTGCACATTAGAATCACTCAGCTTAAAAAAAAAACTCAATGCCCAGATTGAGAGAATATTAAATTAGAATATCAAAGAATGGGACACAGACATAATTATATTTAAAAATTATCAAGGTGATCCAAATGTGCAAACATTATTGATGAATACTGCTTAAATATTTAGTAGTTTTAGATTTATTGAAAGTTCACACATTTTAAGTGTGTAATTCATTAATTTTTAATAAGTTTATAGGGTGGGAAACCACCACCAAAATATAGTTTTAGAACTTTTCCCTGACCCCCTGCATTTATATTAGGCCTACTGGTTGTAAATCTCTACTTAAAACACTCCTCCAGCCCCAGGCATCCAGGCATCCACTTATTTGCTTTTGTTTCTATAAATTTTACTTTTCTGGACATTCTATACAAATGGAATCATCCAATGTGTAGTCTTTTACATTTGGCTTCTAATGTTGTTAAGGTTTACCCATATTGTAACATGCATCAACATTTCATTACTTTTAAAAAATTTTTCCATTAGTTATTGGGGTATGGGTGTTATTTGGTTACATGAGTAAGTTCTTTAGCGGTGATTTGTGAGATTTTGGTGCACCCATCACCCGAGCAGTATACACTGCTCCATATTTATAGTCTATCATTCCTCAACCCCACTCACTCTTTCCCCCAAGTCCCCAAAGTCCATTATATAATTCTTACGTCTTTTCATCCTCATAGCTTAGCTCCCACATATCAGTGAGAACGTACAATGTTTGGTTTTCCATTTTAAGTTACTTCACTTAGAATAATAGTCTCCAATCTCATCCAAGTCACTGCAAATGCTGTTAATCCATTCCTTTTTTATGGCCTCATAGTATTCTATCATATAGTCCCTATATTTTTATTACTATTTATGTGCTCATTTTATATAGTAATATTCCATAATATTTCACTGTATAGATACAGAACATTTGGTGTATTCATTTATCAGTTAGTAGACATTTGGATTGTTTCCTGTTATGCATTATTAATGCAGCTATGAATATTCACATACAAAACTGTGGGCAAATGTTCTAATTTCTCCTGGAAAGATGATTAGAAATAGAATTGTTAAACTGCAAGATACATTTAGATTTTACTTTTAAAAACAATTTTCAAACTTTTTGCCAAAGTGGTTTTATGATTTATAATCCCCTTAACAATTAATGTAAATTTTAGTTTCTCCACATTCTCACCAGCAGTTGCTATTGTCTGTCTTTCTGAGTATAGCCATTGCCATCGATGTGTAGTGGTATCTCATTATGGCTCTAATTAACATTTCTCTTATGATTAATGATTTTGAGCACTTTTCATGTTCTTAATAGTCAATCATATGCCTACTTTGGTGAAATGTCTATTCAAGCCTTGGTTCTTTTGTAAATTTGGTTGTTTTCGTCTTGTGAGTATTAAGAGCTCTTTATTTATACTGTATATAAGTCTTCCACCAGACATATGATATGCAAATATTTCACCCCAGTCTGTTACTAGTCTTTTTATTTTGTTAATAATGGTGTCTTTTAAAGAGTAAAAGTTTTGTTTTAATAAAATTTATCTTTTTTTCTTTTTATGGCTTATGTTTTAGTGTTGCATCTAAGAGATCTTTAATCCCATGCCATAAATATTTTTTCTAAATTATCTTTCATTTTTTACATTCTAGTTCTTACATTTAGGTCTACAATCCATTTTGAGTTAATTTTTGTGTATGATGTGAGGGTAAGGGTCTAAGATTACTCATTTACTCGTTTGCATCTGGATCTCAAAATTTCCTACCATCATTTGTTGAAAAGATTGTTATCTTTATATTTATTTATCTTCATGTGTTTGTTGAAAATTAACTGATTACAAATACAAAGGATTTATTCCTGGACACTAATTCCTGTTCTATTGATGTTAATGCCTATCCTTATAGGGATACTACACTGTCCTGATTACTTTTAACTTCATTGTATGCTTTGACCTTGAGTAGTGTACATTTTCCATTATTTTTATTTTTTCAAAATTGCTTTGACATTGTTAGGTCCTTTGTATTTCCTTAAAATTTTGGATCAGTTTGGCAATTCTATGCAAAAGCCTGCTTTATTTTTACAGGGTTAGTGTTGAATCTGTAGATCAATTTGTTAGAGAATTTCCATCTTAACAATACTTAATCTATATGTGATTATGAAATGTCTTTTCATTTACTTAGATCTTCTTTAATTTCTCTCACGACTGTTTTGCAGTTTTTAATCTATAAATCTTGCACTCTGTTGTTAAATTTATTTCTGAATATTTAATTCATTTGATACTATTTTAAATAAAATTATTTTTAAATTTCACATTCAGATTGTTCACTGGTAGTATGGTGGAAGAACAACTGACTTTTTTATGTTGACCTTATATTTCTGTGACATTGCAAAATTCATTCTAGTATTTAGTAAATTTTTTATGTGTGTGTGGCTTCCTTAGGATTTTCTACATGTTGGATCATTTTACCTGCAATAAAGACATTTTTAGTTCTTCATTTTAAACCAGAATTTCTTTTCTCTTTTTCCTCCTCCCACCCTTTACTGCCACCTCCTCCTCTTCTTCTTATTCCTCTTCCTCTTCTTTTCCTCATCCCCCATTTCCTGTCCCCAGTTTTTCTCAGAACCCTCCAGAACGATGTGAATAGAAGTGGTAGGAGGGGACACTTCTGCCTTGTTCTTGTTCTTAGGAAGAAAATATTCCAGGATCTCTGGGGTGTTGATCTTTCTGGCCAGAAACCTCTGTGGCCATTGTGCCTTTGCTCAAGTTCTTGTCCTGTGCCCAGGAAGAATGTGGTGTGCAGACAAATGAAGAATGAAGAAGAATTATTTTACTAAGTGTTAGAACAGCTCAGAGGAGTGAGTAACTCCTCTCTGTAGGCAGGTCATCCTGTCGAGTGTTCAGCTCTCAGGAGAGAGGAGGTTCTGGAGAGGGTGGCTCTTTTCCGCAGGCATCTCTGCAGGTCTCTGAAGCTCTTAGCAGAGAGGGTAGCTCCTCTCTGCCAGCAAGTCGTCCCTGCAGCTCTTGGCGGAGAGGGTACTTCTCTCTCAGCTGAAAGGAGGTTCTGGAAAGGTTATCTCTGCAGCTCTCAGCAGAAAGGAGGCCCCTGAAAGGATGGCTCCTCTCCACAGGCATCTCAGCAGGTTTCTGAAGCTCTCAGCAGAGAAAGCAGCTCCTCTCTGCCGACAGGTCATCTCTGCAGCTCTCAGTAGAGAGTGTACTCCTCTCTCGGCAGAGAGGAGGTCCTGGAGAGGTGGCTCCTCTGCGAGGGGGTCTCTCTGGGTCTCTGAAGTTCTCAGTGCTGCGGGTAGCTCCTCTCTGCCTGCAGGTTGTGTCTGCAGCTCTAGGCGGAGAGGGTACTCCTCTCTTTAGCTGGCTGTCCTATTGTCTCCAGCTATCAGCAGAGAGGATACACCTTTCTGCAGCTGGTCACCCAGTCCTATCAACTGTCTTTACTTTCTCGGTCCTCGGGCTGTCCTCTGCCATGCTCTGGCTGAGCCCAGGGCTCTTACAGACCTCTGAGGGGAGGAAGTGCGTGCGGATTGGTCTACGTATGACCACGGGTAGGCCTGCAGGGATGGCGGCGGGGGAGGATCCTTCCTGCAGTCCCGGAGGGTGCAGCGTGCAGAGGTATCCAGGTTCTGTGGCTGGAGAGCGGCTGCAGCCGCACCCAGGAAGGCAGATCAGGCCAGCTCCAGACCTTCCCCAAGAACTAGCTTTTGATTTTGTTAAGTTTCTTTATAGACTTCCTTTTTTCAGTTCATTGATTTCTGCTCCAATTCTTATTGTTTCTTTTCTCCCACTTTAGATCTAATTTACTCTTCTTGTCCTAGTTTCACAGGGTGAAAACTTAGATTATTTACTTTGTATCTTTCTTGTTTTTTATTATATGCATTGAATGCTATAAATTTCCGTCTAAGCACTACCTCAATTGCATCTTAAAAATTTTTTTGTGTTTTCATTTCTATTTAGTTCAAAATATTTTTAGATTTTTCTTCAGATTTCATCTGTTATCTATGTGTTATTAAAAAGTATGGTAGGTCAGGCATAATAGCACACATCTGTAATCCTAGCAATTTGGTAGGCCAAGGTGGAAGATTGCTTGAACTCAGGAGTTTAGAACCAGCCTAGGCAACATGATAAAACCCTGTCTGTACAAAAAACACGATAAAATTAGCTGGGCATAGTGGTGTGCACCAGTAGTTCCAGCTACTTTGGAGGCTGAGGTGAGAGATTTGCTTGAGCCCAGGAGGTCAAGGCTGCAATGAGCCATGATTGCACCTCTGCACTCCAGCCTGGGCCACAGCATCAGACCCGATCTCAAAAATAAATATATAAATAATAAATAAATAAATAATAAAAAGTATGTTAATATCCACATATTTTTTGATTTTCCTGTTATCTTTTGGTTATTGATTTCTAATTTAATTGTACTGTGGTCTGAGAGCAGACATTTCATGATTTCTGTTCCTTTACATTTGTTAAGGTTTGTTTTATGGTGCAGAATATGCTTTATCTTGGTGAATGTTCCATGTGAGCTTCAGAGGCATGTGTATTTTGCTATTGTTAAATGAAGTTGTCTATAAATGTTGATTACATCAGTTGATTGATGATGGTGTTGAGTTCCACTACGTCCTTAATAATTTTTTGTCTATTGGATCTGTCCACTTCAAATGGAGGAATGTTGAAGTTTCCAAGTGTGATAGTATATTCATTTATTTGTCCTTGCATTTTCATCAGTTTTTGCCTTATGTAGTTTGATGCTGTGTTGTTAGGCACATACATATTAAGAATTGTTATATTTTCTTGCAGAATGACCCCTGATCATTGTGTACTGCTCTTTATCCATAGTTGTCCTTGCTTTGAAGTTTGCTGTCTTAAAATTAATATAGCTACTCCTGATTTCTTTTGATTAGTGTTAAGTAATATATTTTTCTTCATCCACTTACTTTTAATCTATATGTGTCTTTATATTTAAAGTGGATTTCTTCTGGACAACAGAGCTGAGTCTTTTTTTTTTTTTTGATTGACTCTGACAACAACTGTTTGTTAATGGTGCGTTTAAACCATTGATGTTAAAGTGATTATTGACATAGTTGGATTAATATCTACCATATTTGTTATTGTTTTCTATTTGCTGCCCTTGTTATTTGTTCCTTCTTTGCCTTCCATTCTTTTTCTCCCTTTTATAGTTTTAATTGAGAATTTTATATGACTTCATTTTATCTCCTTCCTTAGCATATTAGGTATAATTCTTTTTAAACTTCTTTTTTTAGTGACTGCCCTCGAGTTTTCAATATACATTGACAACTAATCCACATCCACTTTCAAATAACACTGTGGTGCTTTATAGATAGTGTATCTTATAGTAACAAAATAATCCTAATTCCCCGATTCCATCCCTAGATTCATTGCAGTCATTCAGTTCACATATATAAGCATGTCTAAGTATATATATATATATATATAAAGCATACATAATTGAACACATTGTTGCTATTGTTATTTTGAACAAACACTTGTTAGATTAAGAAAATATTTATTTTACATTAGTTATTCCTTCTTCAATGCTCTTCTATTCTATATGTAGGTCTGAGTTTCTGACTTACATCATTTTCCTTCTCTCTGAAGAACTTAACATTTTTTTGCAAGGCAGATGTACTGGCAACAAATTTTCTCATTTTTTTGTTGTCTGAGAAAGTCTTTTCTCCTTCACTTTTAAAGGATAATTTTAAAGGATACAAAATTCTAGGTTGGTGTTTTTTCTCTAAACGCTTTAAATATTTCTCTCAAATTTTTCCTTGCTTGCATGGTGTCTGAGGAAAAGCTGAATACAATTTTTGTTTTTGTTCCTTTTACAGGTAAGGTGCTTTTTTCCTGTGGCTTTTTTCAAGATTTTTTTTCTTTATCTTTGATTTTCTGTAATGTGAAAATGATATACCTAGGTGTAGTTTGTTTTTTGGTTTGTTTGCTTGTTTTCTTTGGCATTTGGCCTGCCTAGTGTTCTCTGAACTTCTTGAATCTATGGTTTTATGTCTGATATTAATTTGGTAGAAAATCTCAAACATTATTGTCTCAAATATTTCTTATGTTCTTTTTTTGTTTGTTTCTTCTTCTGTATTAGCAGTATGAGTACGTTACATCTTTTATCATCATCCTGTAGTCCTGGGATAGTCTATTTTTTCATTTTTTTTTCTCTTTGCTTTTCAATTTTAAAAGTTTCTGTTAATATATCTTCAAACTCAGAGATTCTTTTCTCAGTTGTGTCTGGTTTATAAGCCTGCCAAAGGCATTCTTTAATTCCGTCATGGTGTTTTTTGACCTATAGCATTTCTTTTTCTTTCTTCTTAGGAGTTCTGTTTCTCTGCTTACGTTGTGTGTCAGTTTTTGCAAGCTGTCTATCCATTAGAGCTTTTACATATTCATTGTTGTTGTTTTAGATTACTGGTCTGATAATTCCAATATCTCAGCCATGTCTGGCTTTGGTACTTGCTCTGTCTCTTTGAATGGTGTTTTTACCTTTTGATGTGACCTATACTTTTTTTTTTGATAGCTGGACATGCTGTACTGGGTAGAAAAAACTGCTATAAATAGGCCTTTAGTAATGTGATGGCAAGGTGTGAGGGGAGGGGAAGCATTCAATTGTCCCATGAATATCTCTCAGTCTTTTAGTGATCCTGTGCTTCTGGACTGTGAACTTCACAAGTTTCTCAGGTTTTTTCTTCCTCTCTTAGGTTGGATAGGATGATTAGGGTGGGCTGGAGGAGTTGGGTATTTCTTTTTCCTCACGTAGTAGGCTAGAGTGGGTTAGAGTTAGAGATTTGTTTCTCCCCAGGTCATCTAGGCTCTGAAAATACCCCAGCAAGTTAGTTAGTGTCTGATAACTAGTTTCCGCTGAGGGCAGGCTTTATTAAGAACAGAGTGCTTGTGGCACATTTCAAAATAGTTCAATTTCCCCCACTTCTGCCATAAGCAAAAGGGGATTTTTCTCAGATATTTACTTAGAAATCTGGGAGCACTTAGAGGTGAATCTCACAATATTGTGGTGTGTGTGTGTGTGTGTGTGTGTGTGTGTGTGTGTGTACGTGTGTGTTGTAGGGGGTGCCCATGATGGTGCGCAACTTGTCAATTACAGTTCAAGTTTTCCTGCCTTTCCACAGTTTCCACTTGTAATTCTCTGCTCCAGAAACTTGTGACTCCCTTTTTAAACTTGTTTCTCCAGTTTTGTGATCAGCAGTTTATCTAGTGACCTTATTGCCCTTAGGTACCCAGAAAGAGTTGTTTGTCCAGTCTATTTAACTTTTTACTTGTTTGGATGGAGTGGTCATTTCTAAGCTCCTTACATGCAAAACCAGAAAACCCATCATTAGAATTTTGAAAGAGAGGAAACTTTGTTTTTATTTTGAAATTTCTTCAGTAACTATAATCCAGTTTCTGGAGCTTTAACAACCCCCAGTACATAATTCCCAGTGCACTTGCTATTCGGTCAAGTTTTAAGTCGAGTTCCCTCATCACTCCATCTAATCAGATTCTGCTGCATAAAAAAATTTAATGAGCCGGTTAATGCTGTTGTATTTTATGAATGTACTTTTGGTTTACATGTTAGTGGGCATTTAACCCTGGCTTCTTTTTACTTTTTTCCAATGACCCTTATAAGAAAAAAGAGTTTAGGCCGGACTCAGTGGTTCCCAGCACTTTGGGAGGCTGAGGTGGGCGATCACAAGGTCAAGAGTTTGAGACCAGCCTGGCCAATATGGTGAAACTCCGTCTCTACTAAAAATACAAAAATTAGCCGGGAATGATAGCAGGCACCTGTGGTCCCAGCTACTCAGGAGGCTGAGGCAGGAGAATCACTTGAACCCGAGAGGCAGAGTTTGCAGTGAGCTGAGATCGTGCCACTGCACTCTAGCGTGGGTGACAGCGTGAGACTCCATCTCAAAAAGAAGAAAAAAAAAAGAACGACTTCATAGCTATGTCAGTAAGAGAAAAAGAAAAAAAAATGCTGACTGCTTACTGTCACTATGCTAACAGCCAATTCATCTGTTTTCATGATTAAAAATTTTTTTCCTAGGGATGACAGTCTGTAAATGTGAGCATGAAGCAGGCTAATGTGCCAACTAACTGTTCTTATACATGAGAAAGCGAGGATATCAGAATACAAAAAATATTTTGTATATTTTTTTCAGTTTCAATTTTCTTTAAAATAAATTTTTTAGTCATCCAGCCCAAAATATCATCATTTTTTGTTTTGTTTTGTTTAGGGAAAGAAAAAGAGTAGATTCTGATTGCATTTGTTTCTGGTTTACCTAGTGTCACAGAGGATGTGGGCTGAGGTTGAAAATGTGGAAAGGGAGATAGAACAGCATACATGGGTAAAATTCATGGCAATATCAATAATGGACCTACATCTTTTTTTGAGAGTCTGGAGAGTTTAAACAATTCAGCATCTTTTAATGTTATCCTATCATGCATTAAAAGATAGCTTTTATCCCTGATTAAGCACTACAGGGTAACAGGAAAAGCACAGACTCTGCAGTTAGGAAAAACTACTTAAAATCTTGATTTTGCTACTTGCTAATTGTGTGATCTTGGTCAAGAGTAGTTCTAAAATCTGAAAAATGGTGATTTCTACCTCATTTTGTTCTCAGAATTAAAAGAGAATCATATGTAAAGTGCTTGGTGGGATGCTAGCCAGTTCAAGTAGTTGGTGATTAATGCAGTTATAATAAGCATCTATTAAGGTTAACATATTAAAATGCTCAATTTAGACTCAAGATTCTTATTTTAAGATGCATCTAATCCTGCTACATTATGATTGACTAGGGCAACCATTTCCATGCCTTTTATGTTAGAATAATTCCATGGCGATTTTACTGGTGCCTGGTTTTTGGATGGTTATTGTTAATTTCCATTCATAGGTCATAATTCATTAACCACAGTTGCCATTTTGAATGACCTTTTGACTTCCACATTGCAAACAATGCCAGCATGAAGCAAAGCGAGGGCTGTTGATCCTAAGAGATAAGTACATTTTTGAGGCACTTTGTGATTGCTAAAGCTGAGTGCAGTCTCAGTGACTCTTAGGTTATCATAACCCCTTTCAATTAGCCATGGCACAAAAATCAGTAAATCTCCTGGGAAAAATGTCTTCAAGGGAGATGAAAAAAGGAGTATTTTAAGGTCCCAACAAAAATGAGGGTAAAAGATAATAATCAGTAACAAATAAAAGAGAAACAAAGAAAATCCATCTGACACAACAAATTTTATTCCAAGATCTTTGTGAGTGCGTTTTCAGGAAACAAAAAAACATTAAGAATATTCCCTGGCTATTAGGGAGCATTGGTAAGTTGGAATCTTCTCTATTTTGTTTCTGGGAATAATGAAGCTTTGGTATACTCAGAGTTGAATCAGATTGAAAAATTTTACATTATACTCTTAATTCCTCTAGGAAATGTTGTTTTTCATTTTTTTTCCTTTTCAATATCATATATGTGCCCAGGGAGAGCGCTGATGAACACTAAACAAATATCTTGTTAGTTAGATGGAAAGCAATTATAATGTTCTTCCACGTGTAGCACTCAGCACCGTGGTGGTTTTGGTGCCATGGAAATGCGAATTAACTAAAGCACCAATAATTACAATGTTAATGATGATGAGCGTTGTTTAAAAATTATTTGAAGATAAGCAGAGTGTTATCTATAAGTAGATAAACATACACCAAGTGTATGTGTAGGTATGCAAACATATATAGAGCCATTTTTCACTTTATGAAATATATTTACATCAATGAAGTTGAATTTCAACTGATTTTTCCAAAGCAAATCATATTTTCTAACCCATCCCACTTACATAATTGGAAATGTTTTCATGGACAGTAATCAAGCTGAAAAGCAAATACTGGTCTGGAATTTGTTAATAAAGTTTTTATTTAGCAACAATTTTTCAAAAATCACTATGTGCCCTCCACTGTATAAGTTGGGGATGCAATACTAAATCAGGTGCTCTCTGTTTTCAAGGGATTTTTCTTTAGTTAGAAACACAGAGAAGTAAACAAGGAGTTTCAACACAATGTGATATGTGCTATAGAAAGATTATATAGAATCCTATGGGAGAGTTGGATTCTTCTCCAACTGTGGTGGGGAAAGTTTCCTGGATGTGATGGTATCTAGGCACAAGAAGGATTTATCTAGCAAAAGTAGAGTTGAAGGTAGATTTTAGGGGTTAGTGCTGATGGTGGATGTAGTGATGATGTGGTGGTGGTAAAGGGAACAACATGTACAAAAGCACAGAGCCTAGAGGGAGCATAACGTGCTTCTGGGCCTGCATCTTTTAAGTATTGCTGAGAGAATTTAATTTGGGGGAATGGAGGGAGGGTGATGGTGAGATATGAAGTTGGAGAGGTAGTCAGGGGCCAAAATATGAATAAATCTATAGCCTGTGGAAGAAGAATTGCTGCTCAGTGGTATGCTAGTAAACTGCTCTTGGAATAAAATGCTCTATTTTGTAGTACTTGCCCATTTCTGTGGTGTAAATACTCCCACCATGGCTGTATGCTACCAATAGTTGAGCAATTGGCTTGCAAAAAATTTTTTTCTGGATATTTAACAAGTGGCTCTTGAGAGCCAGTTCCAGCTAGTTCCATCCATCCCACAACTAACTGCTAGAGACTTGATTAGCATAGATCTGATATAGGGATGGAGGCTATAGATAAAAAGACAAGCGGATGTACTGGTTATTGTAACCCACCAATACCTTTTATAACCTTCCCATTTGTAAGTTGCAAGTGAACCTTACTGCCTCAACTCCAGTGCATGCTTCTATACTCACCAAATCTGTAGCTCGTTTTACTGTGGGATACTTTCAGTCTTGTGTGGACAGAACTTAGATTCTTAGTATTATTATAGAAGAGATCTTTGAAATTTTCTAGCACAACTCTTTTAGAGTGTAGGAAACTGAAGCTCATGTTACAACTAATATTTGCAGAGCCAGGTATATATCCTATATGACTTTTCCAGCCTTTCCCATCTCTGCCATTAGCCATCCTCAGAATCTCCCTAACGCTATAATTTCTTTACACTCTCAATCACTTAATTTTAGTTCTTTGTTCCCCATCTAATTATTTATGATTCGACTAAGCTCCAATATTGCACTTTGCTGGTTTCAGACTCAGAGTTCCCTTATTTCAACATTGTAGATGTCATTCTAATTATTTTCCCACTATAGATAAATATTGTGTCTGGCTGTTCTTAACTGTTTTGTCTTTTGGTTGTTAAAAGCTTAAGTATGATATGTGTTGGCATAAATTACTTTGAGTTTATGTTATTTGTGGTTTTGTTTAGCTTTTTAAATCTGTAGGTTTATATCTTTTGCCAAATTTGAGAAATTTTCAACTATAATATGTTTCTTTTGTTACTTTTCCAGGCCTACGTTTTTTTCTCTTCTGCTTCTGGGACTTCAATGACATAACTATTAGATCTTTTGTTATAGTACCATTTGAAACCCTGTTTAACTTTTTTCAGTCTATTTTCTCTCCATTTGTTAATTTGAGTAATTTTAATTATTCTATTTTCAAGTTCACCAATACTTTCCTCTGTCTTCTCCATTCTGGTATTACATCTGTTGCTGAGATTTTTTTCTTTTTTATTGTCTTATTTCACTTGGTTCTATTTTATACTTCTTATTTCTTTGCTAAGACTTTCTATTTTAAGTAGTGTATTCATAATTGCTGATACATTTTTGTGTTTCTTTGTTAGATAACTTTACCCTAGTGGTGTTGATAGTCTTTTCTCATTCAAGTTGTGATTTTCCTGATTCTTGGTATGATGGGAGATGTTTTATTGTATCCTACATATTTTTGGCATGATATAGTGACACTGTGGATTTCATTTAAATCTTATGATGTAATAAGCCTTTTCTGACTCTGTACTTGTGGGCAAACATGGCTGCAGCTTCACTGCTACCTCTGGAAGGTGGAAGTGCAGGTCTTCACTCAGCCTCCACCGAAACCCTGTAGTAGGGGTAAAGTGTCTCATTATTGCTGGATATGGGTGGGAATCAAAGCTCCTCACAGGCTGCATTGACACCACTCTGGTTGGGAGGGAAGGGGAGGCTGTTTACTGCCCACAGGCGCCTTCCACTGACATCATGGGGGTGGGAGTTATTGTCAGGCGGGATGAAAGTCCTGCTCCCCAACTCCAACTTGTCTGATTAACCTCCTACCCTCCAGTGGAGGGGTGCCTTATTATAGCTGGGTGAGAGTGGAAGTGTATGTTCCTCACTTTGCCTTTGCTGTCAGGCCTGGGGTGTGCCATAGTTTTCTCTCTCTGTTTGGTTGTACATTTTCTGTTTTGTTAGGCTGCCATTGTTTTTGATCCTTTGGCAACAAAGAGTTGGCTGTTCTTGTTTTTTCCCTGTTACTGGCTTTCTGAGTTATTATCTTCTTTAGCACTTAAAATAAATCTGTATGTCTTTTCATCTTTTATTAAAAATTTATCTTAGAAGACCAATGGATAAAAAAATTTAGGGATTTTTAATTCCAAATGTGAGAAAAAGAGTGAAAGTCAGAACTGTCCCGAAATGGAATCTTAGTAGGTGGGATATTCTGTATCATTAGCTGTTGAAGATGAAATTAAAAAATCAGAAAGGGATTGCACTAACATTTAAAAGGTCTCTTTCAACTCTAAATATCTGTATGATTTGGAAACCAGCAGCTTCAGAAAGTTCCCCAGTGAAGAGAGTTGTGGCGTTGAGGCATCACAGGTTGAATATGCATCCCATGATCCTTCCACTATACAGTGTTTTCTTATCTACACAATAGAGACTAAGAATAACATAGGGAGGACGTGAGGTTGTAAAGGAGTGTGAAGTAGTTTATAAGAGCCCAAGAGGCTGGGCTGTGTTTTCAGGATGTTGATATTGTATTTGGTCTGCTAAAATCTTCATGATCAGTTATAAAAGTATTTCTAATATTTAGCCCAAATAATTTTTCTGTATCCTGGACTGGAAAAAGAAAGCTTTGGATTTTATGTAAAATAAATGTGTTTGCTTCTCACAGGAGCAAAATAACAAAATAAGAAAGTATTTGGAGTTAAGAATCTTTGATCTTAATAAATGAAATATAAATTTTTGCCTACATGTATGTAATACTATATTCCATTATGCACTTGTCCGTATCTGAGAGGTCATAATTATCCCTTGAGAATATATTCATTTTAGCCACATGTTGGAACTAGGGAGCTCCATAGGTAGTAGATAGGGGAGGCTGTTTACTGGAGCATTAAATACTGGAGATTCTGGATTGTGTAATTACAAATTCTCTTTATTATGGAAATAACATAATGTGAGTCAAAAGGAAATACATTATATGATGGGCATCTCAATAAAGTGTTATATGGAAAAAAAAAAAACCCAAAACTAAAGAACATACCCTTAAAATGTTAACTAGTTCATCACTTGATTCCTATGAACTTGAAAAAGGTCGGTATTGCCATAGGGGATGAAAAGGAAATTAGTCAGTGTAATTAGAGTTTGCTAATGCAAACTTGTTGTTATTCAGCCGTGGAATTACCCCCAATGAGACTTATTTGCCATGTCATCAGCTATGCATATTTTCAGCTAGCTACATTGGGGGATCCATCAACACTAAAGACCAGTTTGACGTTTGTTCCCAAGTGTCATTTTCATTAATATTGGTGGGTGTGAAGCATAAACAGTGAAGGAAAAATTATTTCCCTTTGCAGTTATCATGAATTGCAAAATGAGAGAAGTGGCAAAGCAGTGGATTTTTTTTTTCTTTTTTTACTTTTAAGGATTTACTGAGCAATATTGTTGCATGGTTTTTTGTTTGTTAATGGCCAGAAGATTAGATTTTTCAATATTCTTTTATGTTCAAATTGTGATCCTTATATAATTTTTATTAATAATGTTTTATGCAGGCAAAGAATAAGCGACTAAAAGTCATAGCATGGTTAGGAACTTTGTTGGCTAATAGCGTCTTAAAAATACAAAATTTAGGATTTAGTGAGAAAGGATTGACGTGACGAAAATTAGAATGAAGAGGATTTACTACCGTTTAGTCTGTATGCATACACAAACATAAACCATGTGTATTTATGTATAAAAATATATGTATGTATACATATATAATTTATGTATGTATGTATGTGCATATATCTACATGCATTCATGTGTGTATACATATATAAATTGATGTATATATAAACCTTTTAGCCAGTTTACTTCTTGTTAATGTCTTACTTTTTAAGTGAAAGTACTATTTTCTTACCTTGCTATTATTATTACTACTGTTACTGTTATTGGTCCCTTGCACCTTAAAATACTCTTAAGTTTCTCTTTCTAAAGTTTGCCATAAAATGAGTGCATGTTTTTAGATTTTATTTCTCTGTATTTTCTCATTTTTATTGCTGTGAATTTTACTTAGGTTAAAAGAAAAACTGAAGACAAATTAAGTTTAACAGAGTTTAAATGAGCAAAGAATGATTCCTGAATCGAGCAGCTTGCTGAACCAGATGGGTTCAGAGCAACTCTAGTGCTGCTGCATAGTTGAGAAGCATTTAGGGACAGGAAAAGGAAAGTGATGTCCAGAAAACAGAAGTGAGGCACAGAAACGGCTGGCTTGCTTATAGTTTCACATTTGCTTTATTTAAACAGAGTTTGAACAGTTGGCCGCCTATCAGTGCTTGAAGTATGACTGCTGTGATTAGCTGGGACTCAGCTACTTGTTACTAGATTACAAATGGTTTACACATCCAGTTAGGTTACAGTTCACTGTGTGAAACCTTCAGGGTGGACTTAACATAGGAAAGAAGACAGTTATATGCTAAACTTACTTTAACATTTACTTAAAAAGTCCTTTTGGGTGAATCCTTTGATAGCAGTGTCCATTATCTTTATTCCAAATAATAGCAGGAATTCAGATTTATATTAGGTGACTGTGATTGCTAACTCTTTGAGAAACCTGTTTATCAAATTGAAGGCAAAATTAACTCCTTTGTCTTAGTTTTAAAAGTCATTAATAATTTCAAAACTTGATGTTGTACAAATTGGAAACTTGTGCTTCTTTCATGTAGCTTTACATTTGGAACTCAAAGTCCTTTTTCTTTAGTACAAACTCACAACTCTAAGCAAGCTGTGCTGCTGTCTGTATAATCAGGCCTCTGAAGAATAAAGAGTCTTAGAGTGATATAAAATTTATGTAAAGAGAAAAGGGTGAAAACAAAAACATAGCTCCAATATTTTTTGGAGTGGTACAGCATTGTGATTTGAGTTTTCATCAGTTCTGTCACTCATATTCCTCAAACCACAGCACCATTTATTTATTTAGTCAATGATGACAGTGAAAAGTATGTTTTCCAAGGTGGAAAAATATAGGTCTGACTCCTGAAATTCCAATTTTGGTGAATCCCAAATTGATGGTATGGTGTTGAGCAGCCATTTCATCCTGCTGTGACTTTTTCCTTGCCCATAAATTGAAGAGATAGGTAAGGCCCATCCTTTAATATGTTAATGTAGACTAAGGCTTTTTTGATTTGTAGGAATTGACGTCTTTGAATGGTAACTGAATACTTCCAGGAAATAGAAAGTCTTTTCTCTACTTAAAACCCACCTTTGTTCTTTTTTTTTTTTTTTGACCTTTCTCTATCCTTATTCCAGCATTTAGCAACCTTCATTTAAAATGAGTTTTTCCTTGTAAATAGAATTTAAGCCTCTTTACTCTTGTTTTTGCTCTGCTGGAGAAAAGAAATGTGCAGACTTTTTTTTTTCTCAGAAAAACTGGAGTGTCTCACTCCATTGTTTAGAAAAGAATAAATGGTTGAAAGTGTTACATACTAACACTTGGTGATATTTGACTATCATGGTACAGTTCAGAGCAAGGATGTTTATGTAAATAATTCCAACCAAGCAGTTGTTGAGAAAACGTATATTTAGTTAAGCAGTATCTTTAATTTTTGTCATGTTTATTTACCTTCTAATCCACAAAATGTGATAATTTTCAATGGCATCATCATTAGTGTAAATTAGCAAGTGAATTTCTCCAGTGTGTGATTTCTTATTGATAGATAAACGTCGAGATTGCATTGCTTAAAAATAACTAGGTAGAGTAGTACAATCAGTGGGAAGCTAGCATACTATAGAATACCTTGCTTTATTCAAGGAGTTCAAAACAAACCAATGTACTAGGAGTAATCAGGATGATGGAAAAATTGTTCCCTGTAAGAAGATGCAGTAACTCTTTTATGCCACTAGGGTATTAATAGTAGTGGGAAAGAAGCAACAGATTAGAATCCCAGAAGAGCTGTTAATCCCAGGAGAGAATCAGGTAGGTTAAGCCAGTCATTGTACCTTGTTTCCTTTTCTTCTATCAAGTTATGGTAACTTTGGAGGAACATAATAGCTATTTTTATTTATTTTTTAACTCTTGAGAGGAAGATATTTTATTTAGAACGTCATAATTTCTCCTGAATGTCTAAATTAATTCAATTTTCCTTTTATTATCTCCTTAGCAAAAACAGAGTAAGATCAATAAAATATTCATTATCTAGCATCCTTTCCTGTTTAGGAAACTGAGTCTGAGATAGGCAAAGCAATTCTCTCCAGGGTAGTCTGAATTTGAATAAACTACCTGACCCTGGAAAGAGGGTTTAATTCTCTTAATATGTTGTTATTTTTCCATCCCCATACAGAATTAAAAAGATTATTAGCCAAGTTCATGGAAGAGGTGGGCTAATGTTTTCATGTTTTAGATTCCAGTCTGAGCTCTGTTGCTTGTTAATCAAGGAAACTTGGGCTCTACCTACTTGTACTAGTTTATAAATACAATTATTCATATGTAGCAGTCAAATAAAGATAAAATAAACTCATTGTCAAAAACATCTACATTACCTACTGATTTGAGCCTTGTGGAGGTAGGATAAAGAGGTTTGGTGTCATGGTTTTAAAATTGAATCTAACATTTATCATGTTTGTGAATTCGGAAAAATTATTCAATTTTTCTGATGCTGGTTTCCTCCTTTGTCATACAGGATAGTAAGACTTATCAACACTGTTGAAAGACTTAAATGAAAAAGTGTATGTGCTCTCTTGGTGATCTCTGGCTTCTTTGGCTATCTTCTTCGTCATCATTGACTAACCTCACATTTACTGTATTCATCTGCTCTTCCATAATACCTTTCAATACACCCAATCTAAGTAACAACTTTATGCTGAAATGATTAGAGAAAGTTAACCAATGTCAGAGAATTTGACAGTGGAAATGTACTCAATCACCCTCTTGCTTTTGCTTTTAGAATCAAATAAATGTTTAACCTATCTTATAAAAATCAAATTGGCTGCTTTTTTTCATTCTTTAATCAGAGTAATAGATGGGCACTTTGGTTATTTGGTAGACTTAGGTGCTAAAAATGTTGCTTATGCAATCCCATTACTGGGTATATACCCAAAGGATATTGTGCACAGTTTATAACGGCAAAGACTTGGAACAAAACCAAAAGCCCATCAATAATAGACTGAATAAAGAAAATGTGGCACAAATACACCATAGAATACTATGCAGCCATAAAAAAGGATGAGTTCATATCCTTTGCAGGGACATGGATGAATCTGGAAACCATCATCCTCAGCAAACTGACACAAGAACAGAAAACCAAATACTGCATATTCTCACTCATAAGTGGGTGTTGAACAGTGAGAACACATGGACACCGGGAGGAGAACATTACACACTGGTCTGTTGGGGGCTGGGGGGCTAAGGGAGGGATAGCAGGAGGTGGGGAGATTGGGGAGGGATAACATTAGGAGAAATACCTGATGTAGGTGACAGAAGGATGGAGGCAACAAACTGCCATGGCATGTGTATACCTATGTAACAATCCTGCAAGATCTGCACATGTACCCAGAACTTTAAGTATAATAATAATAATAAAAGAAGTAGACATTAAAGAAAAAATATATAGTTTCATAGGTTTTATGAAATGTGAACAAGCTTACTACTATCTAATATTTAGAATATGATTAACAGTCAAAAAATATTGCTTATGAAAATTATATTGTGACTAAGTTACATCCACAAATTAATTTACTAAACAGAGGGAAAACATCAACAAAGAATTTGTTTATACAACTAAATTGTTCATCATTTTAAAATGAATTCAAACATAGAGTCCTGTATCTTCCAGATAAAAATATTCCACTCAGTATTTCTGCTCTTAGAGAACTTGTTATAAATAAATGATTTTAAATGAACATTTCTTATATTTTTCATACAAACTCCTTTGTTAGCCTGCCATGACAAAACTTGAGATTGCTTTAAAAGATAATTATATAACTATAAACTTTCAAAGACTATACACATTATTTATATAGCAGACAGTGCTGTTTTTACAAACTATTGCATTTGAGGGCGTAAATATATGTTTGGAACATAAAAAGCTTTTACACCTCTAGGCTTAGAATATTTATTTTAAAAATTCACTTGGTTGGCTGGCTTTGATTTCATAGAATTACATTATATCTAGGCTAATATACACTTTGTTAAAAGTATTCCTTTGTGTATGAAAAAACATTCTGCATGTCTTTTTGGGATGTCAGTAAAATTTTAGTATAAGTAAAAATATTATAGTACTTTCATGTTAGTTTGATCAGGCTAACAAAGAAAATATATTTATTTGGCATAGCATGTTATTTTCATTCAAGCTAATGGGTGTCTGTGAAAGAATGTACATACACAGCATCTTTTGATCAATCTAATGAAACTCAGATCCTTTGATCTTGTAAATGACCTCCTTGGGTAGCTAGGAAATGTAAGTGGGCAAATGAGTTGCTGTGTCCAAACCAGTTGAGATGCCTAATATTAAAATCAGTCATTCTCTTATCTACAAAATATTGTCATTTGTTGTATCATCTGCTGACTTTTACTCAACACTAACATTAAAAAAAAAACCCTTGATTATTTTTTCTATTGTATGCATAGTCTCTTTGCTAAGAATTTCAAATATCTTGGAACTATAGATATTTTGTGAGTAGATATTGTTCCTCAAAACCATTAAAACTCAGCTATATTCTGGATCAATATCAAATATGTGCTTTGTTTTAAGTCACAACTGTATTCATAAGCTCTAAAAAAATCCCCTATTTTATACTGCTTATGGATAATGTAAACATTTATTCAGACCAATGATTTCACTGGAAGGACAGTATTTTGTAGATAACAGAATGACTCATTTTAATATTAGGCTTCTCAACCAGTTAGGACACAGCAACTCATTTGCCCACTTACATTTCCTAGCTACCCAAGGAGGTCATTTACAAGATCAAAGGATATGAGTTTCATTACATTGAACAAAAGATGCTTCATTAGGAATGAAGATGCCAGTCAGATGGCTTTTTAAAAAATATTACAATTTTAGGCCCACTGTGGTGGCTTACGCCTGAAACCCCAGCACTTTGGGAGGCCGATGGGGGCAGATCACTTGAGGCCAGGAATTCGAAACCAGCCTGGCCAACATGGCAAAACCGTGTCTCTACTAAGAAAACACAAAAATTAGATGGGTGTGGTAGCGGTCACCTGTAGTCTCAGCTGTTCAGGAGGCTGAGGCATGAGAATCGCTTGAACTCAGGAGGTGGAGGCTGCAGTGAGCCCAAATGGCACCATTGCACTGCAGCTTGGGTGACAGAGTGAGCCTCTGTCTAAAAAAAAAAAAAAGAAAAATATATAAAATTTGGAATTTCTTACTCATTTTTGTTTCAAAATGGAGTTTTTTTTGTAATATAATTATGGTAAAAATTTAAAACAGAAAAATTTAAAATCCCCCTGTAATTCTACTTCATAAAGTTATTTACTGTAATTATTCATATATTTTTATGTATATGTAATCACAATGATACAAAATGAATGTAAGATGCTTCTTCAACTTAAAGGCATTTTGCAGACTGCTTACCATGTGAAAACAAAGGGGTACGTAATCTTTTTGAGAGCTTATTTAACATTTTCCCACAAACAACATCCCATTTAATGTTCTTTGCTATTACGTCCCAATAAACATCTTTGTGCATATACCTCTGTCCTATTATTTTTGTAATATATTTTCAGAAATAAACTGCTCAGTTAAATAATGTGTAATTTTGAAAGATATTCAGATGGCTGTCCTGAAGATACTTTCAAACTACATTTCCATAAAAATATATGTGTCTGTTTTCTTGCATCCTTGCTAGCACCTGACCTTAAAATATTTTAAAACTTTTCAAAACTGCAAACTTGTCATGTTGAAAGACAATAGAATCTTGATATTCTTATAATAGCTAATGAGCAATTTTTCCTATTGTCATTTGTTTTTCTTATTCTGTAAATTGCTTATTTATAATCTCTGCCTATTTTCCTATTAGGGTATTATATATTATAATAATAATATATTACTAAATAATATAATATTAGGGTGGTATTAGGATATTATTCACAGCATAGTTATATATTATAAATGTTGTTTGTCTACTTGTTATTATTAGGATATTATTCACAATATAGTTATATACTATGGATGTTGCTTATCTATTATGTACATTATGATATTTTTCTGTTTAGTTGTTTTTAAATTTTATTCATATTTTTGTCTTATAAAAATTTAAATACATAGTTACATTACTTTATAGTTTCTGTATTTTTTATTACCTAAGAAATAACTTTTGCTTTTCTTCAGTATTAAAATGCTATTCTCCTTTGTTTTATTATAATAATTTTATGTTAAAATCATTTAAATATTTATATATCTGAATTTTATCTGAGACACACAAAACTTTAATTCCAAGTGTTCAGCCAGCTGTTTCAAAATTGTTACACATATCTATCCTTTTTTCCCACTGATTTGGAGTGCCACATATATAATAGAAAAGTTTTTGTATATTTATGGATCTCTTTATTTTGCTGTGTTCATCTATTTGTCTTTTTCTGTGCCAATGACATATTGTTTTAATCACTATAGGTTTTTATAAATCTTGCTGTTCAGTAGATCAAATTCTCACTTATTTTTCTTTGTCTAAAATGTCTTGGTCATTTCATAAATATATTCTTCTTTAGGAAGTTAATAATCAGTTTGGTAAGTTCCATACTCCCCATTGTTTCTATAGGGAACTACAGTGCATTAAATTCTAAACTATGTTGGAGAAAACTGACATCTTTACAAAATTGAGTCTTCCCATCTAAGAATCTGCATATCATGAACTTTATTCAGAAAGTCTTTTTATGCCCTTCAGTAAATTTTACAGTGTTCTTCACAGAGATTTATAGTAGTATAGTTTTTTTAGGTTTATGTTTAGGAATAATATAGTTTATATTTTTATAGAACTATGAACAGAGCTGTCCCATTCAAACATCTTATTATTGCTAATTTTTAGGATTTACCAATTTTGTGTATTAATACTGTAATTTATTCATCTACTATACTTCGTTGTTGCTAAGTTCTTCATTTGGTGAAGAACTTAGCAATTTCTTACTTCAAAGGTAAGAAATTACCTTTCTTGGATAGATAATATGTCATTGCAAATCCTGATAATTTACTTGCTTGCTTTCCTATATTTACCTCTCTTCTTTTTCTTGACTCATTGCGTTGACTGGAAACTTCAGAGCAATGTTCCGTAATGGAAGTAACAGCAAACATTCTTGTTTTCTTTTTAACTTGAATAGAAATGCCTCATTTTCGTCATTAGGAATGATGATGCTTTCTTTTTTTCTGTCAGTCTGAATCACATTAATGAATCTCTATTCATAATATAGAGATAGATAAATTTTATAACTTTCTATCATCTATAGAGACAAATGTATGGTTTTAATCTGTTGCCATATCAATATAACAAACTACAGTATTAAGCTTCCTAAATTGTGTAATCCTTGTTTTCTTAGTCATGTAGTAATATGTTTTTGACATAATTCTGGGTTTGATTTTCTAGTATTTTCATTAGAATGTTTTTCATTGCACTCTCAAATGATATTGCTTTATAGTTAGTGTGTGAGTGGGTGCATGCTCACAGGTCGACATCCAAATTTGACTAGTTTTTAGAATTAAGGTTATAGTAGCTTCATAAAATTAACAGTTAAAGCTTCCTTCTCTGTAATGGTTTAAATAAGATAATCTGTTCTTTGAATTTTTCTGGAAGTCCTCTTGGTTTGCTGCTGTATGGGAAAGGTAGATTTTGATAACGTTCTCCTTTACTCAAGTCATTATATCAAACTTGCTATTTGATACTCTTGTCTCGTTTTTCTAACAAATTCTGAGGGAAGTCTGCTAAAATGTCCAGTTGTGCTTGTGATTTTCTTTCTTAAATTGATAATGTTTTTTCTTTATAAATTTTGACTAATTGTTTGGAGCAGAAGTGTTATCTCAGCTTGGGTTTCAGGATTTCAAGGGCAAGTCATTTCTAGGAAGTATAGGTAGTTAGGGGCGTGGGGAATTGGGACAGAGAAAGTAGGAAAGCCAGTAAATGATGTGTTACCAAGCATTTGTCATTTTGAGCAACTGGAGCTTAATCTCTCTGGGACAGTTGTGGGAGCCAGTGTAGAAAACACATTTCAATGTTATACTGACCAAAGAATGAAAGAGCTGGTGAATTTATGGAACTTCTCTTCTTAGTTGCCGGTTGAAGGATACCAGGGGTAGGAGACATTAATTTTCTCTGGCATTTCTGGCCTACTTTATCTGAAGTCAGAATGGGCTCTGGCAGAGAAAGGTAGCATTAACAATTTAAAAAAAAAATTTCAGTTAATGTTGGGTCCACATAGGGAAGAAACAACATCTGCTACCAGCTTTCACTATTTTAATAGGTTTGTGATGCTTTGTACCTATAATTCATTCATTCATTTATTGAATAATTGTTCACTTTCACACAAGAGTGATAGTTTGACATATCACACACATAATTCTAGGATAATAATCCTTTTCTTGAAGAATTTCTCAAGTTATGATTCATAGACTTGGTTTTCAGAGCAATATTCTTTCTGCTAATCATTGCTTCTATTGATTTATCTAGTCTGTCAATCAATTTTCTAATTATTAAAAAGCGTTCTCCTTTTATGCTCTTTTTTTGTAGCAGTTTGCTTTCAGAAAAGCAATATTATTTTAGTCAAATCTCAATGAAAATTCTAATTACAACTTTTTAAAAGTTCTCTCCTGTTTCTAGAATTAGCATATTCCCTAGTAGTTATTTCTTTTGATCACCCAGTGTGGTCACTTTCTTTTTTGCCTTCTGTCTTTTCCCCCCACATTTTGGGAAGCTTCTGTTGTCTGGTCATATTAATAATGATTAAAATGATGAATTTAGATTAATTGATAATCAATATTAGCAGGAATGGTCTCTCTTGGTAGCTATGTGGATTAGTAGTTATAGACTGTATTTTCAAAGTGAATATGATTTTTAAAAATTGGGGAAAGATAATATGTCAATTTTTAAATTTGCAATATAAGTTAATTGAGAAGCTTCTTTCTGCTATTATCAAAGATTCATAAAAGAAAGAACATTTTAATTTCTCTGAAGTAGGAAAATATAAAGTACAGTCTCAAATAGAAATTTGGCGGTGTATATGTGTAAGGGCACTGATCTTTATTTTCTCACTTTCATATAGATTAATGGCAGCTTTTTCTCTGGTGGGCATTGGGAGCTAATGTAGTCTAATTTTTGCCCTCAGACCTCATCTTACACTTGCCCACTTCATGAGGAGTTACGGGTGTTTTCAGGTAGCAGAACTTCATTTTGTATGCTGCCCATACCAAGGAAACCCTGGGTGCAAATGCTGTGGCCATACCCTTTATGTAAGGAGCCCTGATGGGTGTCCTGAAATTCTTTAGTTTACTCTCTCCAGTTGCTTCCCAAAGCCAGTTTTGGTCAGGAAAAGTACTCTTTTGACTTCATTATTTTTTTCTGCAGTCTCTTCCACCAGCTAGGGAATACCACCCTTGAAAGTGTATTCCATTTCCCTTTCATGACTCAGTCTTATGCTTATAAGTGATAGTTTACTCTCTATGTTCAGTCAAATATTTATCGCTCTTTGTTAATAGTTTTTTGAGTTTTGTCACATTAATGGGAGCTTTCTTAGCTTTAGCATTGTGGAAAGAATATTAGGTTCTCTTTGTTTATTTTGGTGGATATCGTTGAGGTGTTTTTACATCCTGTGGCCACTTTTACAAGTTACCTAGCTTTGGCCTTCACATTTACCAGGAATGAATGCAGTAGATATTTTATGTAATCATTAGAAGCATTTATTCAATGGGAAAGAAAGAAGAAAGGAAACTTACTATTATTGAATTACTACTAGGCACAGGTACTGCTATAATTTTTAATTCCTCTGAAACTCTGTAAGGTTGTCATTGTTGAGGTAGGAATTATTACCTTTGACTGAGGGAGAAATAGAGGCTCAGAATGTTTAAGTACCTTGTTTGTCATGTAGTTAATTAGAGGCAGAACTTGGACAGAACATAGATGGGTCTGGGTCCTCAATCCATATATTTTTTTCAATACTTCACTAGTTTTTCTAATGAATTTATTGAACAGCCCTAATTCTTTACTGCATATTTAATGAGGACCCGGCCAAACAACTATTAATAACTTACTTGAATGTGAGTATTTTTTAAATAAGGTTTGGTTATCTTAGATTCTTAATCAGAAATACTGATCAAATTCTTCCTTTCATTCCAGCTCCTAGCACAATAATAATTTAAAGCTAATTGGATGTTTTCAATTATTTTAAAAACATTTCATGGAAACTGTAAGCTTTGTTCTTGGAAAAATTTACATATGCACAGAATTTTATGCATACTTTCAGGGGTTTCAGGAATCTCTTTGACGTCTGTCAGTGGATCTCAGGATGATGTCTTGGTTTAGAAGAAAGGGATGATCACATTTGGTCAGTTCTTTTTGTATGACACAATGCCATCCTTGAGACTAAATGTTTAACAATATATAAGGCTCTCTTTGAATTTAAGAGAAGATATTTTTGGATCCTATAGCTAACAGGAAATGTAACTTCCAAGACCTTTTCTTTTTCTTTTTTTAAAATATAGTACCTAATATGCTCTGTCTTTTGGAGACAAACTCTGTGTGTGTGTAGCAAAATCCAGTGTTTGAGTAATATATATTAGTCATGTTGTGTTGTTGGTAACAACTAACCTCCAAATTTTAGTGACTTAATGTAAAAAAGTTTATTTCTTGCTCTGCAATGTGTCATCATTGTTGACAGGGGGCTCTGCACAAGGACTGATGGAGACTACAATCTTGTAGCAGTATTATCTAGAATAGCAATCTCCACTCAGACATAATAAAAAGAAGAGAGCGCCTGGAGAGTCATGCATAGCCTATTTTGCCCTTATTTCTTTGCTAAAAGTAGTTGTATATCTTTACCTAGATGCAAAGAAGTTGGGGAGTATTGGAGAGCAAATAGAAAATTTAATGAAGATTACTGTCTCTGTCACAACATGGTAAGCAAACTAGCAACTAATTCTTTCTTGCAGTTGCTGCATGTAGCTTCTAGAACTGTTGTCAGACCCTTTGGAACAAATATCCAGATATATAACAACAAGTTCATCTCCTAAAAGGACTATGAGGTTGACTGCTATGTACATCATGCACTAGGGTATCCCGAACATTCACAGTTGTGTCATATTGTTTAAAGTGATAATTTAGAGTGCTCTTTGTTTTGTAAACTTTTAATTTTCATGGGTACATAATAGGTATATTTATGGGGTATATGAGATGTTTTGATACAAGCATGAAATGTGAAATAATCTAGAGGGTTCTTTGAACCATTCTGATTAACAGTAACACATGGGCTGACACAGGTAGTAGATCCTGTGGGAGGCTAAGAGGATGGGTTTCAAAAGTGGGTCTAGAAGTAAATTCTGATACATTATCCCTCTTTTGTTCACCCTCTTTCTGTCCTGAAATAAGTTCTTTGGAAGTAGGCTCTATATAACTCATTTCTAGTTATGAATCACTGTACTGGTTCTGCCAAGAATGCTAGGGTTACCCTCTATGTTGAAGTTACTACTATAATTTATGAACAAAGTAAGTGAGAGGAGGGAAAGATCTTCCTTCTGTGTGTTTTGCAGGAAAGGCTTCTCAGAGGAGATGTCATCTGAGCTAACTTTTGAAAATAGGTATCTTTTATTTGTGAGCAGATAATAATATTCCAGTGCAGAAGGGAGCACTGTGAGGTGTAAGGGGAGAAGCCTGATTAAAGTCAAGAAGGCATGAAAGTGCACGACATGTCTGGGAACAAAGGAGAACACTAATGGGTTAAAACATTAGGTTTTTGTGAGGGAAGTGGTGCAAAATAAATAGGTTTGTGGTTGCTATAATGATGGTCTCCAAAGAATCATGCCTACCAGTAGACCCACTTTGTAAAATTTCCTCTCACTTTGACTAAACTTGGCCATAGGATGTAAGTTGAAGCTTGATAAATGCTCATGCATGGGGATTGCCTGCTTGGAGCCTTGAAATCATTAAGGCTGAAACAGTTCAGATTATCCTATTTGAGGATGAAAGATTCATGGACAAAGAGTAACTCCTATCTCAAAAAAAAAAAATAGTGAGAGAGACCATGTGGAAAGAGAGAACATAAAGAGAAGGTTCTCATGGAAAGAGCAATGCCACGTCATCTGGGAGGAACCAGCCCCTAGCTGACAAGCAGGCACATAAGTGAACCTGCACAAGATCAACAGAAGTACCAACCAACTAACCCACAGAACTATAAGAAGTAATAAACGTTGTTTTAAGCTACTAAGTTTCAGGATGGTTTCTTAGGCAGGGATATGTCATAGATACAAAAGATAATTTTGTTTACTTATTCAACAGATATTTATTGGGTTTATTAAGTGTTTACTATGCGCAAAGCACTATGCTAGAATTTGAGCATAATTTGTAGAGCCTTGTATTACTTGGTAAGGAGTCATTTTCTCTCTTCCCTAACTCCAGCCATTACAAATTCAATTGTTGTTTTAATTCAGAGCTTTGCCATGACTTGCCTATTGTAATAACATCCCAGTTGTTTTCCCTTTCATCTCAGCCTCTTTGTTGTAAAACAAAAACCTGACCTATATTATCCTCTGTTTAAATTTCTTCAATGGCTAATCATAACCTTCAGATCAAATTTTTAGATTCCTTTACATGTACCATCTAATACCATTTATACTCTCTTACCATTGTTTAATAACTTATGGTTTCTCTAAATAAGCCATGCTCACTCTGGTATTAAAACCTATATACATATTGTTGTGTTGGCCTGAAAGGCCTTCTCTCATTTGTTATCCTAGGAAAAATTACACATACTGTAGGACAGAGTCAAATGCATACATGCATACATTTTTCTCCAATAACTCCAGATGAGATGGATCATTCTCTCTTTTTCATATCATGCTACCACTGTCCATTGCATATCACTCTAATATCATAACACTTGTCATATATGTTGATACACTGTTTTTCCTTCTAGATTGTGAGGTTCTTGAGAGTAAAAGATTCTTTTTTTTTTTTACCTTTATATACTCAGATCTTTAGTATATAATATATAGTAGACACTCTATAAATATTTCTTGAGTAATGCCTTTGTGTGTAGGCCATAGAAAAATCGCTGAATATTTTATGGGAAGGAATCCTTAAAAAATTAACTCAGGCATCAGTGTGAAAGAGGGAAGAAATAAAGGCAATTTTATCCCTTTCTTAAACCATTTAACCATTGAACTACTTCAGTAGTTCATAAGGATGGTTAGAACTAAGGTTGAACTACTTCAGTGAGACATGAGGATGGTTGAACTACTGCAGTGAGATATGAGGATGGTTAGAACTAAGGCAGTAGGAATATAGAAGAGGGGATATACCTAAATGAGGCAAAATTGGCATGACATAGCAGGATCTCTAAATAAGGAGGAAGAGTGAACAATTAAAAGATTTTTTAAATGTCTAGCTTGGACAAATGGGTAAATGGTGATATCACTAACAGATATAGAAAATACCAAAAGAGCAGGTTTTTCAAGGAAAAAAAAAAGGAGTAAGCAGGAAATAGTCATCAACATTCTGCCTGTCCAGGGTGAATTTCAAGGTTGAAACTCTCTCTGGTAAGGGAAACTAACTGTTCATACTAATGAGGGTTACTTTTAGAAGCAGGATCAAAATCACCGTGGCACTAGGAACCCCCTGTAAAGGATAGCCTGAATAGACTAGTTCAGATTTAATTTGGAACTCATATGAAAGGGAAATAAACCTAGGTTGGTAAAATACATGCCAAGTCATCTTTAAACTTCTCCCAGGAGGAATCTGATACACAGTTAAACAATTGTGTTTCATGGTACAGTCTACAATTGTAAATTCTTCAAGAAAATGAGGTACCTAAATAGACAGTAATAGTCCCATTTGATGCTACTACTAAGGTAATTATTATCGTACAGAATAACAGTGGTCACTGACATAGTGGAGTGAATTTGGTAGCTCTTTCTGCAGGAATGGCATTGTAGAAAAGATCTTCCTGAAATTTTATCTGTGTGTTACAAAATTGCAAGAGTCTTCTCTTTGATTCTTCTTCAGTCATTTATTGTCCAACAACAATTATCTAACAGTTAGTACACCAAATTTGTGCCTTTTCCTGCGACTAGAAGTCTTAATGTTTTTGACAGGACTTCATTTCTGTGTTTCTTACATCATCGGGTCATAGATGAAGAGTTTCAAATAACACAGGAGTCCCCAACCTTTTTGGCACCAGGGTTCAGCTTCGTGAAAGACGATTTTTCCACCGACAGCGATGGGGCTGGGGAGAGGGGGATGGTTTAGAGATTGAAACTGTTCCACTTCAGATCATCAGGTATTGAATTCTCATATGAAGTGCACAACCTAGATCCCTCACATGTGAGGGATTGTGCTTCTATGAGAAATATATTGCTGCCACTGATCTATCTGACAGGAGGTGGAGCTCAGGCAAGTAATTGCTCACCAACCACTCACCTACTGTGTGGCCTGGTTCCTAACAGGCCATGGACTGGTACCAGTCCCAGGGGTTGGGGACACTTAAATAACACATTGCCCATGACAACACCCTCTCATCATGCTTGTTGCTCTGGGCAAGATGACCTTCCTGTTTCAATTTTTCTCAGAGATAAATTCATGAGAAATAGCTTGCTAGAGAAAAGAGTTGAGAAATTAAGCCATATATTATTTCTTCAGAGTATCTCTTAATAAAAGGAAAGACAAAGTGAAGTGTTGTGGGGTATTAAAAAAACTCATAAAACTCATAAAGCCTTGAGTTTTGAGATAATTAGTGCAGCAAAGAAACACCTGATGCATCTACAAAGAAGAAATTAAATAGGGCAATAGAGGGGATCAAAACACAAATGGAAGAAGCTGAAGTCCAAACTTGGAATGTGAATTTTATCTGGACTCCCAACTACATTGCCGTAAGAACAAAAAAGAGATCAGAGATAGGTTCTCATGTAGTTTAAAATATATCAAGAAGCAGTAATAGTTGGTAACTGCTACTTGAGGTCCTCTTTCGTTGTTTTGCTTAAAGCGAAAAAAGTCAAGTGACATAGTTGAGGCTCTCAATAGATTTATTCCCCGTCTTCTAGTCACTAGTTCTGTGAGACAGCTCATGACATTCTTCTGATAACTACAATGAGTTAATGCTTCACTGAACTCTGGAGGCCAAGTGAGTTAGCTCCCAGAGGACATAAATGTCATCAACCAAATAAAGCCTTACACAGCACCACATGTAATCCTGATGTAGCTAGAAGTCTGTGCCTTACCTAGGAGGATGCATCTGCCCTCATCCCTCCTGCAGAGACTGCACTTGGGATATTGTACACCACAATATCCTTCTACTGTATCAGCAAGATAGAGCAGATCCTGTAACAGGAACCTGAGCTGATACTTGTGGTAACTCAGGAACATATAACATCTACTCTCTTTGTAATTTGGGCAGTGCTATCATGGAGGCTGCTTGATAAATTAGGTGATAGTGAAGTTAAGTCCTTTAGGTGCATTGTCAGTTTGTTGTGAAGCTGAGTTTATTTTTAAGGTAAGTAGTTCTGCCTGTGCAATTGCCAGAAAGTTAAACCAAGATAGAAATCTACCGCTTAAAGGAGCTGCTTTTATTAAGAAGAGCGTGCCACTGGCTGTGATGAATACAGACACTATATTTCCAAAGAATAGCAAAGAACACAGGGCCCTTAACATAGCTGATGCCTGTGAAATATTTTCATTTTAGTTTAGCCACAATATTAACTACGTGTTTTTGTTTTTTAATTTTTTTCTAATTTGATTCCCTTGTTTTAAAAATATATTTTCCATGTATAGCCATGAGTTGATCCTTACGGATTAATGATGGGCTCATTTTTCAATTTGTTCTACTTTTGGGATGTTTAAATTTTTCTATTAATAAAATAGTTTAAAAATATGTCTTCTAAACAGCTTTTTCAATAGCTTTTTAAAAGTAGCTTTTCTTATGCTGCTGTAATTTCAAATTTCAAATTTGAAACTGTAAGTTTTATGAATTATGCAATCTCTAAGTGGCTGTACAATTTTCATTGTATTTCCATTTGCCTATTTACTTGTCAATACTTATTACTGACTGATTTTGTCCTTAGTTAATTTAGTCTTTAATATATTTAAGGAAGAAAGAAGAACTCTTTTTTTTTTTTTTTTTTGACACAGAGTCTCGCTCTGTCGCCAGGCTGGAGTGCAGTGGCGCGATCCCAGCTCGCTGCACCTTCCGTTTTCCGGTTTCAAGCAATTCTCCTGCCTCAGCCTCCCGAGTAGCTGGGACTACAGGCGCGCACCACCACGCCCGGCTAATTTTTTGTATTTTTAGTAGAGACGGGGTTTCACCATGTTGGCGAGGATGGTCTCGATCTCCTGCCCTCGTGATCCGCCCATCTCGGCCTCCCAAAGTGCTGGGATTACAGGCATGAGCCACTGCGCCCGGCCAGAAGAACTCATTTAATGAATGCATGATACTGATCTGGATATTTAAGATCATGATGAGCAAATTTTACTTCTTATTTTCAAGGAATCTACTTTTTAAAGACAGATATGTGTCACACCTCAGATTTTGATAAATATTTTGGTAAAGATTGTCCTGTGAGGATTACTTCTGGCAGGCCTGGAATTAGCCTGAATGCACTTGCTTAAGTCTCTGTATGACACTGACTGTCAGCCAGTTAAGAGTATTGCTCTGCAACCGTAAGTCTGATGATCTCTATTTATCCCTTGGCTGAGAAAATCCAAAGAAAATAGAATTTCATGAGATATTTAATATCTTATTAAGATATTAAGTAGATTAGAGAGTTCAAGAAGAATGAATATTGTGAAGAGATTTTTAAATTTGTTAAACCCTTTTCAGAGGGCAACCATCTGAAAAGAGGTTTCAATTCAAGAGAGAAGAGAAACAAATTTGGTGGAAAAAGAGAAAAGGAGAAGTGAGAGTAGAGTTTGAGGAGGAAAAAGGTTGATGGGAAATTTATTTAGGGTTGGTGAAGAAATAAAATTCCTGGAGGCTGAAGACAAGGATTGGAGCTGGGGGCAAGTTGAAATGGAAGAGATGAGAAGAATTGATGGGTGATGCCTTGGACAAGGGGATGAGGATGAAATCAAGAGAGTGCTGTTTCTAGCCATGCATGCTGGTTCACATTTGTAATCTCAACACTTTGGGAGGCCAAGGCATGTGGATTGCTTGAGGTCAGGAGTTCAAGACCAGCCTGGCTAACCTGGTGAAACTCCCATCTCTACTAAAAAAACAAAAATTAGTTGAGTGTGGTGGCAGGCACCTGTAATCTTAGCTACTTGGGAGGCTTAGGCAGGAGAATCACTTGAACTTGGCTTGTGCCGTTGTACAGAGAGAGAGTGCTGTTTCTTTTGTGAAAGAAGAGAAGAAAAAAATATTAATTGTATAAAAATAAAGCAGAACATATATTTTACAGGCCAGAATGTTTGGAATATTAGGATAGTCATTTTTATCATTTAAAAATGAATAGCACATAGTATATAGGTGCATTGTTTCAAAGCAAAATATGTGAGGGGGTACAGGTTGTTCTGGAGCAAAAATTTCCTACCAATATTCACCTGTCTATATTTACCCCTTCACAGCAATAAGCATTATTGTATGGATTCAGGCTTTTCTTTGGCCATCTGGCTTTGCTCCCCTAAGAGTTTTCTACCAATGGCTTTTAAGGCCCTCGATACCATCTTTCTCCATGTATACATGTTCTGTGGCACACTACTGGGATAAAGAATGGCATATTTTAAACAAAGCATTCCATTAAAGTTGACAGGCCTGCAAACTGACCCAGTCTGTACTATAATATTTTCTTTAACTTGTTGCCCAAATTAATTTATTCTTCTAAAATTATTCTTGACTATTACATTTATTAATTTTCCATTTAAAAATATGTCCAATATTTTGCACATAAAATTTTAGTTAGCTTTACATACAGCATACCCTTCTAATTCCAGCCAAAATTGGAGTATAATAGGAACTAGATTTACCTGCCTTCTGGAAATATTAAAAAGTGAGCAAATTATAAGGAACTACAAATTTAAAGTCACTGAAGGAAAGGAAATAAAGGATAGTGATCTATGAGAGATGAGAAAAATGAGATGAGTCCTATGCTTGCTCTAGATTTTTTTGCCTTTCAAAAGTTTCCAGGCCATGATGCAAGGAGGAGGAACCCAGGCAAAGATTGGCTGACTCCCTGAGATGAGGATACAGAGCTGAGTGGCCAAGGAAATCAAAGGGGCTATAATTTACAAGATGAAGTACCAGAAAGGAGGGATCTGCACAGAGAGAACTCTGAAGATCAGCACATCATCTTCCTGCAGTGGTCAGGTGATTACTGATCAACACATGTGTGTTAGAAGACAAGCTGAGTCTGAGGAAGGAATTGCCTCAAAGTGTAGAGGTAACGGTGCCCAAGGCTCACACATGTCAGTTACCACCAGCCAACATGGAAAACCTCATGATTCATGAAACCCTAGGTAAACTACATAGTGGGTTCTTGATACTTAGGAATAATTAACTCCAGACTGAGCTCCAGTCTTCCCTAGCAAATTCTAAAAGCAAGATATGAAAGGATTGAACTGCTTCCAATAATTTATAAGTTGTCTCAAAAAAATCTCAAGAATGTATAGGAATATAAAAATATCCAGAACCTAACAAGGTAAAATTCTGGTATCCAATAAAAAAATGTCTGGTATCCAAAAAAAAAGTCTTAGTCATGTAAAGAAGTGAGAAAATATGAGCCACAATGAGGAGATATCAACAAAAACTAACCTGGAAATAATATAGATATTAGAATTATCAGATAAGAATATTAAAGTACTCATTATAATTGTATTCTGTTTGTTCAAAAAGTTGAGACATGGAAGATATAACCAGTCCTAACTTGAACTTCTAGATATGAAAACTACAATGCTAGAAGTATAAAATACTTTAGACAGGATGAATTGCAAATTAGACATTTCAGAATAAAAGATTAATGAACTTCAAGCCAGAGCACTGGAAACTATCCAAAATCAAAACAGAGACGAAAGATAATTTGAAGTAAACAAAACTTAAAGGAGCATGAATGAGCTGGGCAAAAACTTCAGGTAGCCTAATGTACATGTAATTGGAGTCCTCAAAAGAGAGGACAAAAGTCAGGACAAAAATATTTAAAGAAATAATGACAAAATTTTTCTAAATGTAATAAAAATATAATAAAAATTTAACTTAATACAATTAATTTAACATAATAAAAACTTTCTAAATTTAATTTTGTTGTCTCACATACTGAGGGTTTGCCCACAGATCCAAGAAGCCAACAAACCTCAAGTTCAGGAGGCATGAAGAATACTCAACCAAGGCCCATTATAGCCAGATTGCTCAAAACAAGTGATAAACAGAAGATCTTAATAGGATCCCTAAAAAAATGACATATCACATACAGTGGAATAAATATAAGATGGCAGCAGAGTTCTAATCAGAAATAATGCAAGTAAAAAGGCAATGAAGCAGCATCTTTTATCTATTGGGGAATATAAAAGACTGAACAAGAGTTTTACAAACAGTAAAAATGTCTTTGGTTTTCAGCAGCTTGACCTAGACATGGTTTACTTTGTATTTATCTTTCGGAGGATTTGCTGAGCTTCTTGTAAATATATATTTATGTTTTTTTCCAAATTTGGGGAATTTGTGGCCATTATATAATTTTTTTCTTTATTTTCTCTCTTTTTTGGGATTTCAATCATACTGTTAGGCCATTTTCTATTTTCTCACAGATCTATGAGACTTTGTGCAATTTTTTCCAGCTCCTCTTTATCTCTCCTTCACTCCTTAATTGTATTGATCTATATTAAAATTTAGTGATTTTTTTTTCTCCTTTTCTATCTCTTATCTTGTGTTGAGCCCGCCCATTCATATTTTATTTCATGTATTTGTAATTTTCAGTTCTGGCACTTTTATTTGGTTCTTTTTTATAGTTTCTTTTTTTTTTTAACCTCTGCTTTTCAGGTTCAAGTGATCCTCCCACCTCAGTGTCCTGAGTAGCTGGGACTACAGGCATGGGCCACTGCACCCAGCTAATTTTTGTAATTTTAGTAGAGACATGGTGATTGCGCCATGTTGTCGAGGCTGGTCTCAAGGTCCTAGGCTCAAGTGATCCACCCACCTCACCCTCCCAAAATGCTGGGATTACAGGCGTGACGTGGCACCTGGCCATAGTTTCCATTTCAAAATTGGCACTCTCTATTTGTGCATTCATTATGACTGTCTTTTAAGTCTTTGACCATGCTTATTAAACATAATTTTTATCTGAAAATTTAATATCTGGGTCATCTCAAGTTTGATTTATATTGACTATTCTTTTGTTTTCCAGGGTAAGTATTATACTTTGTAAACTTTTCACATGTCTAGTAATTTTATTGCCTAAGGACATAGTGATTACTACAGTGCCTGGAGTCTGGGCCTTTTGTTGCTGCTGTTTTGTCTTTTCTTTTCTTTTTTTTTTTTTTTTTTTTTGAGTATTGCTTTTTGTTCTGGTACACAGTAAGTTTACTAGTGGATTAGTCTTCTTTCTGTGATGGCTATTTTTAAGCTCAGTTCAGGCAACTCTAAAGCAGTCTGTACACTAGTAATAGACTTGGCATAATCTAAGGCATGTCTTTTCTGTATTCTAATACTGGGAGACTTCCAGGATCTTCATTCAGCTCTCAGCTCCCCAGAATGCCACAGAGCCTCACTCTAACAGCTTAATAATCAGTCAAAGACTGAAGGAGACCCCCATGCAGATTTTTGGAGTGTCTTCTCTGTGCAGTTCTCTTCTTCTAGCATCCTGCTCTGAACCATTTTGCCATTCTGCCACTTCAGCAACTCCCAACTCTTATTTTTCTTTCCTCAGAATTTTTTTTTTTTTTTTTCTGACTTAAACTCCACTTCTCCGGGCCATGGTCTAGAAGTGCTTTTAGGTAGAAAGTTGTGTTGATTTTGGGACTTGCCTCATGTTTCCTTTCTCTCAGAGACCACAGTCCTGTACCATCTTTGTTAAGAAATAGGAAAGTGTCAACTCATATATTTTAAAATTCCTAGTGTTGTTTATCATTGCTGTGTTGCTCTGGTATAAGCTAATCCATCATGACTGAAGACAGAAGTCCTACTTGATTTAACTTCTACATTTAGGATTGTAATCTATTGTATTTTTTAAATGTTGTGAGATAAACAACAAATTTCATTTTTTCATATTAATAGGCAATTAACTCAGCACAATTTATTTAAAAGACAATCCTTCCACATTGAACTACCATAGAGCCTTTGCATGCTACCTTTAAAAAAGCTGATACTAAATGCTTTAAAATTTAGTATCAGTTAAATGCAACCTATTGCTTTTACCGTTCTGAGAGAAGATACATTTCTTTGCACATAATGATAGAAGCTATATTAGGTGATGACACCAATCATAGAACCAAAGCTTAAGAATGTTCCATTATCTAAGGTTACAATGCAAAGCAATAGCAATATTGGCCTATCAGTGCTTTCAGAATTAACCATTTTATTTTTTCTTTTTCCTAGCTACCAATTATGAGAACATAAAATCTTTCATTGGAAATAAATCTAGTTCTTTCTATAACACTTAGCCTTTTTGAATGGACAAATTAATAATTATAATACTATTACTAATAACAACAACAAAAACAAAAATGTTCATTGATCTTACTGTCTCTTATTAGTTACTGTGGTGACTGATCTTTACAGATGGCCCCTCAATGAACTAGGCCTCTTAATGTTTACCCCTCTTTCCTTATAGTATGCATTGTATACCACATACCATGATATATAGTATACATCTCCTTATAGTATATGGGCTTGCCATGTGTAACTAATATGCAGTGAAAGTGACACTACAGAGTTGTGAGGCTGGATCATAAGAGGATTTGCACCTTCCACATTTTACTGGAACACATGCTTTGGTTCCCCACTACTCTTGAGACTGTCATATTGTAAGAATTCTCCCAGTGCCATATAGAGAGGTTGCACAAAAAGAGGGTGAGAAGAAGAGAGGAAGGAGAGAGAGAGAGAGAAAGGAAGGGTGGGGCAAGGAGGAGAGAAATGAACACTGTGCTTGGCCAGTCCTCAGATATTCCAGACATATCAACTGGGGTGGCAGATATATGAGTGAAGAAACCATGTTGAACAACTAGCCTAAGTGAGCCTTCAGACCCAGCTACCATATGACTGCTGTCACATGAGAAATCCAGCAAGAACTGCCTATCTAAGACTGTTCAACACATAGAACCATGAAATATAACAAAAAACGGTTCTTTTAAGCCACTCGGTTTATGGGCAATTTGTTGAGCAGCCATAGATAACCAGACAATTACAGTAATGACTGCTGCAATTGAAATAAGCTGTTTATGTCTAAATGATTGTTGCTTTCAATGAACTTTTGTCTTCTCCAAAATGACAGACGCTACAAATTACTTTTAAAGAGTTGTCATTGTTTTAAAATTTTGAAACAACATTTAATTGTGCTCAGTGTTTATCAGGATGCACTCACACAATTTGAGGGTTGAAATGACCTACTGGTTTAGCTAAAGTTATTGAATAAATTTACCGTGATTTTATCGTAGAACTTAAAGGCTTGCTTTTGTTGGGCAGGTGTAAAAAAAATTCCATGGTTTGACTTGAAGAATCATATGATTGTTCCTTTTTAAAAAAATTAATGTTTTTATTTCTATTTAGGTATAGATTTTTAAAAATCAATAATATGTTATCTGTACTTGATTATGCCAAAAAAGACCAATGAAAGTGTTAACTTCTAATTGTACCTATGAAGACTATGGATTCAGGGCTACGGTTGCTATTAATATTTTAAGGATCTATTCCAACTGGGTACTCACTTGTTTATCCAATGCCTTGTTGATAGAACTGTTTTTTCTGTTCAACTGGAGCTGAATTCTATTGATTTTTGTGTGGTAGTTTTGTCTGCCTCCTGAGGATGTTTTCAGGAACCTCTCAGTACTAACGTCTTCTGTGTTGAAGTTTTGATTCAGTATGTTCTTACCAGTGTGTCCTATTCTTTCTGCCTTACTTTTTAATGTTGTTATCAGATAAGATCCACTTAAATATTTTTTGTTACCTGTACGTCTGATATGTTGTAACAGCTGGGCAGAATTATTTCTTTCATTCTAGTAAACTAGCTTGATTGCATAATATTGTTACAGTTTTAAAAAATGTTTCAGTTATCAACAACTCTAGAAAAGGAAAATGTGATAAAAACATGAATTTTTCAAGTAATATTCCTAGCACATAACATATAAGAATAGTATATAATAATATATAAAACAAAATACAATTTTGACTTATGTTGTTTATCATTTCCCCCTTCTACTTTTAAATTATGACAGACACTAGTTTACTAAGCAAACTGTTACTGTCAGTTGGGTAGGTTGTTATTTAAGTAGTATAAACTCCTAGGGTGGATTTCATTTGTGGTCATATATAATCAGAAATCTGAAGATATTTTATTTACTTAGAAATCTAAAATGCCACTTAGTAGCTGAGCAAGTGATTACTCATCCAGTGAAAGAGTTTTCTAAAAATTTTAAGAGTAAAAAGAAAGTGATTGACAACACTCATCTGTTTTTGTGTTGGAAAACACCTTCCTTCCTTGAAAATAGTAAATAGAAAGTCATGCAGGATGTGGTTGAGATGAGATAGAAAGCAAACTCTGAGAGACTATTTACAGTTACTTTTTAAAAAACAGTGGTATTGTAGATCAAATACTAAATTTGGGTGTCAAATAACTTGTGGTTTAGTACTGGCTTTTCCATTCATGCTTGCATTTATGTAGAATTATTCACCCAGAAAGTCTTATAAATTAATAACCTGGAATCCTCTTCATTATGTCCACCTGAGATAGATGGGATTTATTATTCTCTACATTGTATCGGTAAGGAACGTTGAAGCAGGGAAGGAGGGTTACTTTTCATAGTCACACAACAATAATACAGCCAAGAAGAGTTCACTAAGTCTCCTGATTCAAATACTGAACATGAACCAATTCAGACTTAATATTAAAGCAATATTTAATAGATATGTAGAAATCAATTGGTGAAAAGCCCCAGTGAGTAGAGCAATCCATGTGCTTACTATTCTTACTTCTCTACTTTTGGTTGCTAAATAAAGTCCTCAAAGCATATCTTTTGTAGTTTACTGAATGATTCCAGGAAGGAGACCATTAGAGATGGTCCAGAGTCTCCACGTTCAAGTCATGTTTGTGTACATCTTCTTGGGGCCTTTCTGTGCCCTCCTCTTTCGTATTATCCACCATTAGGTTTTATTTTTATCTTATTTTATTATTTTTTTAATTTTTAATTTTGTGGTTGCATAGCAGGTGTATATATTTATGGGGTACATGAGATATTTTAATGCAGGCAGGCAATGAGTAATAGTCACATCAGGGTAAATGGGGTATCCATCATCTCAAGCATTTATCCTTTCTTTGTGTTACAAACAATCCGGTTCTACTCTTTTAATTATTTTTAAATGCGCAGTTATTATTGACTATAGTCACTATGTTGTGCTATCAAATACTAGTTCTTAATTTTTTAAACTATATTTTGTATACATTAACCATTTTCACTTCTCTCCCACTGCTACCTCCCCCCACAACTATCCTTGCCAACCTCTGGTCACTATCATTCTACTCTCTATCTCCATGAGTTTTAATTTTTAGCATGCAGAAATAAATGAGAATGTGCAAAGTTTGTCTTTCTGTGCCTGGCTTATTTCACTTAAGATAATGACAACCAGTTCCATCCATGTTGCAAATGACAAGATATCATTAAAAATCTCATTATTTTTTATGGCTGAATAGTATACTCCATTGTGTATATGTACTACATTTTCTTTATCGATCATATTCTGTTGATAGACACTTAAACATTGTTTCTAAATCTCAGCTATTGTAAATAGTTCTGTAATACACATGGGGGTACAGATGTCTCTTCCATGTACTAATTTTCTTTCTTTTGGTATGGGATTGCTGGATCATATGACAGATCTATTTTTAGTTTTTTGAAGAGTCTTCAAACTGTTCTCCACAGTGGTTGTACTAATTTACATTCCCACTAACAGAGGATTTCCTTTCCTCCACATCCTCTCCAGCATTGTTATTGCCTGTCTTTTGGATAAAAGCCAGTGAGATGATATCTCACTGTAGTTTTGATTGACATTGCTCTGTTGATCAATGATTTGAGTACCTTTTCATATATCTGTTTGCTATTTGTAGGTTTTCTTTTCAGGAATGTCTATTCAGATCTTTTGGCCATTTTAAAATCAGATTATTAGATATTTTTCCTATAGAGTTAATTGTCTGAGTTCCTTATATATTCTGATTATTAATCCCTTGTCAGGTGGATAGTTTATAAATATTTTATCTCATTGTTTGGATTGTCTCTTCACTTTGTTGATTGTTTCTTTTTTTGTGCAAAAGCTTTTTAAGTTGATGTGATCCCATGTGTCCAGTTTTGCTTTGGTCACCTGTGCTTGTGGGATATGGCTCAAGAAATCTTTGCCCACTCCAATTTCTTGGAGAGTTTCCCAAAATGTTTTTTGTAGTAGTTTTGTAGTTTGAGATCTTAGACTTAAATCTTTAATTCATTTTGATTTGATTTTTGTATATGGCAAAAGACAGTACTCTAGTTTCATTCTTCTGCATATGGATATTCAGTTTTCCCAACATCATATTGAAGAGACTGTCATGGTGTTTTATTTCCTAGCACTTCTAGGATTAAGAAGGCATAGGGAAGCATCATTTCCTCTTTGCTCCGTACATTCAGAGTCTTGAGGCATAATTATCCTTCTTTCTTGGTCAACAATAAGATTTTTGAGTGGTTTTATCTTTTTTTCGTTACTCAGATTCCCAGTAAAGTAAAACATTCCTCGGTGCACTGCTCTTATGCTGCTACCAATAGGTAATGGGAGCTAGGAGGCGATTTCATCCTCAGGCACTCAGTGGAATGCATACCTTGTAGTTGGCCGATACCGATCAATGAAGCTTTAGTTTCAATGTGACACAGTTGTTTCAGAATTCACCTTGGGTTTAATGTTCCTGGAGCTTTATCCAAGTATCTGCAATTTTATCTAGGTGCTTATATAGGTAGGCATATTGAAAAAAAAAGTTGGCAACTAGACTTTTTTAGGCAACTAAATGGGAAAAATGCCTAGTTCTATGTATTTGCTTAATTTGGTTGCCTTGTTTTAAGACAGAAACATATTTTCGAATTTAAAAAAGGGCAAAATGGACCAGAGTATTTAGTCGACTACAATAACCTTACTGTAGGTGCAGTGAATCTGGTCAGGATAACTCTAGCTGATGTAGAAATTGTATTTTGGATCTTTGCATGGGTCATTGTGAGTAAGCAAGGTGAAAAAGTACATAATAGAAAATTTAAATCTTGATTTGCAGTACTTTGCAGTAGTGACTGAAAATTTCTTGGTCTGCAATATTTAAGAGTTAAGATTTATTTAAATAATTGTATGAAGAATTTACATTCACTGTGATAAACTACCTCAAGTTATTATTTGTAATTTTCATATATTTTGGTGTAGACTTCTAATCTTAGTGAGGAAGGACACATTAAATGGCTTTCTTAAAGTTTGTGCCTTGATTCCTAAACTCTTATGTTGGTAGTTACGTGACTCAATAGCCCATAGATCAGACTTTCAACATCTGAATTATTTACTTGAAATAACTGGCTAGACTTGCTCAAGGATTTTTCTTTCATTGGCATCCAGTTCTAGTGCCCTCGAAGAGAATAATGATAATAATAATATTGAAAGGAGAACAAAAAAGGGAGGACACTTTTTTTAAAATGGCCTCTTGGCTTTCTGTCACAGACTTTTTCTTAGTTTCTACAGGTGGATTGATTAGCAACAGAAAAATATTAGACACGTGTGTATTTATGATGTGAAATTTCTAAGTGGAGTGTCTTAGCTGTGCTTTGGGAAGGATAAGACCTAAGAGTGAAGTCTAATACCACCCCTTTCTTCTGAAGCATGTTTGATGACTCATTTATAAAGCTCTGGGGATGGGCAACGGGGTTGAGTAGTGACTGACTTCTTGTCTGTTGCCATGTCATGGTGGCCAGAGTGGCAGAAATGCATGCTATAGAGCTCAATGCAGAGGGCTGCTAGGTTCTTTCTTAAAAAGGGTGTATTTTAATCTATGTGGCTCAGAAGTAAATTAGAAAGGACCAACAAATACCAATCTATGTGGTTTTTTTTTTTTTTGAAAAGGAAAATAAAGAAAAAGAGCAAGAACAAAGTAAATCTCAGTGGCATATCATCTGGTACAATGAGTAACTAAGGAAGGCTCTCATTCTTTTTCTTTTATACCTGTCAAAATGACCCTTCGGTGCTTGTTGAATAACATTTTGTAATGTGGCATTGATACAATGCAATATAGTCAAATGAGAGTTTATCACTTTGAAGTCCTCTTTGTGGTCATATAATGGTTTGATCACTTATAGCTGAGTGATCTAAGATGATTATTTACCCCTCTGCATCTCATTTTGCTCATTGTTACAGTGGAAACTATACTACTAAGTAGGATTGTCATGAAGATTGGATAATATGTGCCAAGTACATATCATGGTGCCTGACATATAATAAGTCTTTCATAAATGGTAGCTACTTTGGAACATTATTATTGCTATTACTATTAGTACTGTTAGTAATTATAAAGTGCCATTGCATTGTGTTATGTGACTGCTTTCTCTGCACACTGCTACATCCTCTTTGCAGCTGAGGGATCTTCAGAACCACCAAACAAGTATTTTGGTCATTTCTTTGAAAAACTGCATTTTTGTGAGGTATCTTGTGTATCTTGTCTTTTGTATTGTATTTTGCTACCCAGTGAAAACATTCAATATTATGTCATCTGTGAGACTCATATTTTAGAACTCTTTTAAAGTCTGCTGTGGTCAGTTTACAGTCTTTCTCTTAGTTCTACATTGAAGTTTTCTTCTCCATGTCTTGGCTTTGGCTGATCCCTCTCTCCTGACTTTCTAAACACTTTCTCTCTCTCTCTCTCTCTCTCTCTCTCTCTCTATTCCTTGCCCCCAAATTATCTTTCTCTGCCCAATCTGTAAGTTCTTGAGTAACTTAGTTTAGAAAACGGTTCACATGAGAGTATTATAGTTCCTGGATAACATTTACTTTAACTCAAAAAAGTAAGCAACGTGGGAATTAGAGGTGCCTTGGAAGAAACAGTGGAAAACACTTCAAACTCTTCAGACCACACCAGTCACCTGCCTCTTTAGCTTGTGCCAAAGGCTGGCTTTGCCAAAACCCTGCCTACATGAGGCTGCATCAAGAATAACTATTCTTTCCCTGTAGGCCTAGTTCTAATACTCCAAGGGAAACCACAAGTAGGAGGAATGCTGCTGGCCTTCTATCAATCATTGTTACATTTGTTGAAATAATCCCAGTCTAACTGGATGTCAAGATCCTACAGTGTTAAGAGTTGGGTTCAAGGTTGAATAATATATGATCTTATTATTTTTGCTTGGGGAATGAGAAAAGAGGCTTCAATTGGTTGAATCAGTAGCAGAAAATGGTAATCTTCTTTTACTCGTAATGAAAGAGGGAGACAGAGTGAGCATTTTGTACCTTTTAACGAGAAGTAAGTGAAAGGAAACTACCTGTGTGCTGTAATGAGAAATGAGGGCTGCAAGAAACTTGAAGTCAAATATATTTCTTTAACTTTTGAATAATTTGAATGGTAAAGAATATTTCATCTACGTTTTCTTTGATGACATGTGAACAAAGGAAATCAAAGTAGAGAACTGAGGCATAGTAATTTTTAGTACTTATTTTGATAAACCACATTTATGCTTTTGAATATAATTGTTTTATAAGTTCATAGCTTGCATACATGGCTTAGTATATAAAAACAAAATCACTGAGAAATTAAATTTTACAGTTTATAATCAAATGATAAAGTTTATAATAAACTGAATTTCAGCAAGGTTGAAGCATGAAACGCTATCAAGGGAATTTAGGACCATTCAAAATTTGTCTACTTAATAACAATTGTTTTTGAAAGGTCATTAGTGTTGCTTTGGACACAAAAGGGAAAAATTAAATGCCTAGAGACAGATACGTTCCAATTTCTATCTTATTTTCCTTTCATTTCAAACATTTTTCCCCCTATGACAAAAGTCTTCCACCATCAAGTCTTCTTGATCGGATCCTACTAGATCAGGTTAATCTGTTTCATAATTAATAATTTCTGTTGTTCCAACATGTGATACTATAAGCACTAGCTATTGTCTGAAGCAGGAAAAAATGGGTATAAAATAAACAAATTCCTATTAGCAAATGAGAGCTGCAGGAAACTTGAAGCCCTCACTTTGTATCTGGAAATGGATCTGGGTCACTGACATAAAATTCAGAACTCTGAATTTCAAACACAGGTTGTGAAATTAAAAAGGATGTGTTTTAATCTATGTGGCTCAGAAGTAATTTGGAAAGGACCAACAAATACAAATCTGTGTGTGTGTGTGTGTGTGTGTGTGTGTGTGTGTTTTATGAAAAGGAAAATAAAGAAAAAGAACAAGAACAAAGCAAATCTTAGTGGCATATCAACTGGTACAATGAGTAACTAAGGAAGGCTATAAAAGTTACTAGCAAGTCATTCAATCATAGACTCCAGGAGAGAGAAGGGCTCTCAAGTGGTCATATAATCTAGTTATTTGCTCTGGAGAAATAGGATATTTCAGCCTCTTTCAATACTAGCCCTCTGGCTACTCGTAAAGATTTCAAAATGGATTATACAGTTATTTAGGTCAATTCTTTGAGTTCCTACTATGTGGCAAAGACAAGGATAGGAGCAGAATCACAAAGATTAATTATATATGTCCTTTTATCTGAAGAAGTTTAGGACCAAATAAGAAGCCCAACACACAGGCAGATAATTATGGCCACATAATATGAGTAGCTTGATCAAGTATGAAGTAAGTTCTGGGAGAAAAAAATCTTTCAGTGTCGTTTAAGCTTATGACTTCTTTTTTTTTTTTTTTTTTTCTGAGACCAAGTTTCACTCTTGTTGCCCAGGCAGGAGTGCAATGGTAAGATCTTGGCTCATGGCAACCTTTGCCTCCCGGATTCAAGCGATTCTCCTGCCTCAGCCTCCCGAGTAGCTGGGATTACAGGCACCTGCCACCACACCCAGCTAATTTTTTGTATTTTTAGTAGAGATGGGGTTTCTCCATGTTGGTCAGACTGATCTCGAACTCCCGACCTCAGGTGATCTGCCTGCCTCAGCCTCCCAAAGCGTTGGGCTTACAGGCGTGAACCACCGTGCCCAGCATGACTTCTTATTCTGTGATCTAGTTTAAAAAAAAAAATAGGAAATACTTTTATCAAATGGCAAGAAGGTAGAGAATGTAGTAGCTCTGTCTGGTATGTCTACAAAATGTCTATTTGGATATTTAAAGGACTAAAAAAAAATTGACCTAAAGGAAAAGGGAAGAAACAAAGGTAAGTAGGTGAGAAAGAAAATAGTTGGGCAGTAAAGAATAAAGCTCTTCTCTTTTTTTGTATTTCATAATTCAAGCTTAGCATAAATATAGAAAAGTGCCCCAATAAGATCTATAAACTTTAACAAAGTAAAACACTCTGCTAACCACCACCTGAAATAAGAAATAGAACATCCCCAGCACTCTCACAGCTTTCTTTGTTCTTCTTCCCAGTTATCACACACCCTCAGATGTAACTGCTATTTGACTTCTAGCTCCAAAGATTAGTTTTGCTTGTTTTTGGACTTTATGTAAGTTGAGTCATGTATTCTTTTACATCTAGTCTCTTTCATTTCACATTATATCTATGATTCATCTATATCATTTTGGATAACAGCAGTCTGAATATTATATGAATATATCACAAATTATTTTTTCATGCTAAATAAATTTGGGTTGTTTCTATCTCTAGGCTATTACATATAATATTTTATAAATATAGTATGTTGTTTGGTACATATATGTAAGCACTTATTTTGATTTTAGTCTGAGTAATGGGTCATAAGTAATGCTTTAATGGGAACTCTCAGTAACTTTTCTAAAGTGTTTCTACAAGTTTACATTCAACCAGCATTGCCTGAGAATTCCAGTTGCTCCACATTCTTGGTAACAGTGTTGTCAATCCCTTTTATTTTAGCCATTCTTGTGGGTGCGTAGTGGTAGCTCACTGGTATTAATTTGCACTTTACTGAAAATTATGAGTTGATTATGTTTTCATATGCATACTGGCAATTTATATATCCTCTTTCGTGAAGTGCTTTTTCAGGTCTTCTGTCTCTTTTTTAAAAAGTTATCTGTCTTTTCTTATTGTAAGAGTTATGTATTGAATCCAAGTCCTATCTCATATATATGTATTGTAAATACCTTCTCCTATTCTATATGTTGCATTTTCACCTTTTACTTTTTTAAATAAAAATAGGATTTTAATTTGAATGCAGCTCAAATTTTTAAGCTCTTCTTAGGATTACTGATTTTCATGGTTAGTGCCGCATTTCAGAAACCTTTGCCTACTCCAACGTCGTGAAGATTTTTTCGTATGTTTTTCTCTAAAAAGCTTTAATATTTGACCTTTCATGTTTAGGTCTGTGGTTCACTGCATCTAATTTCTTTTTCGGTTTTTTTTTTTTTTTTTTTTTTTTAGAGATAAGGTCTCACTCTGATTCCCAGCCTATAGTGTAGTAGCCTGATTATAGTTTAGGAACTTTTGAGCAGCTTTGAACTTTTGGGCTCAAGAGATTCTCTTGCCTTGGCCTCCAGAGTAGCTGGGATTAGAAGTGACTGCTACCAGGCCCAGCTAATTAAAAACAAATGTTAGAGATGAGGGTCTTTCTATGTTGTCCAGCTGGGTCTTGAACTCCTGGCTTCAAGAGATCCTCTTGCGTCAGCCTCCTGAGTAGCTGGGATTATAGGCACAAGCTACTACACTTAGTTGATTTGATTTTTATGTGTTGTGTTTGGTAGGGTTTAACATTTGTTATTTTTTGAAATGGATAGGCACTTAAGCATCATTTATTTTAAAGACCCTCTTTCATTGCAGTAGTAATTTGCCTTAAATTAGGTGATTATGTATGTGTAAATAAAAAATATAGACATCTTTTGTTCCATTGGTGTTTTTGCCTGTCCCGTCTCATTGCTTTAATTACTAGAGGCCCATACTTAGTCTTTACATCTAGTAGTATACATCTTTTAACTTAGTTCTTAATTTCCTTGGCTATTCTTGGTTCTTTGAAATTCCACACCTTTCAGTATCAGCTTTCCAATTTTTATAAAAATCCAATTAAGCTTTTGATTGAAATTGTATAAAATCTAGAGATCAATTTGGGGAGAACTGACATCTTTATAATACTGAGTGTTCCAGCCCGTGAATATGGTACATGTTTCTATTTTATTGATGTTATTATACATTGAATTTAAACATTATTTTTAAGGTTTATTGCTGGAATATAGAAATACAATTTATTTTTATGTGTTGATCTTCTATCCTGGGACCATGATAAATTCACTTAGTTCTAATAGCTTATCAGTTGATTTTATTGTATCTTTTAGGTACATCACTGTATCAGTCACAAATAATGAAGGTCTTATTTATTGCTTTTCAATCTTTATATCTTTTATTACTTTTTCTTCATTTATTGCTCTGGCTAGATCCTGTAGTACAATGTTGAACAGCAGTAGTGACAGCAGCCATTGTTTCCTTGGTCTAATCTCAGGGGAAAAATCTTTCACTATTTCACAATTAAGTGTGGTATTTGCTGTGGCTTTTTTATTATATTGGAGATAGAAGTTCTTTTCTGTTTCTACCTTGCTTAAACATTTTAATCAGGAATAGATATTAAGTTTTATTAAATTTTATCTGCATCTAAGTGGGTCATAAAATTTTTCCCTTTATTTTGCTTTTGGAATTTGAATATTAAACCAACTCTGCATTCTTGGAATAAATTCCACTTAGTTGTGATATGTTCTTCCTTTAAATATTTTATTATATTTAATATCCTGATATTTTAATTTTTAAACTTTTTATATTAATGAGTACCATTGGTAAGTTTTTTATATTATAATATTTATCATGTCATGCTATCAAATATATGTTAGCCTTTTAAAACAAAAAGTCTTAGGTCGGGCCTGGTGGCTCACACCTGTAATACCAGCACTTTGAGATGCCAAGGCAGGTAGATCACTTGAGGTCAGGAGTTTGAGATCAGCCTGGCCAACATGGGGAAACCCTATCTCTACTAAAAAAAATACAAAACAAAAGAGCTAGGTGTGGTGTCACATGCCTGTAGTCCCAGCTACTCGAAAGGCTGAGGCATGAGAATTGCCTGAACCTGGGAAGCACAGGTTGTAGTAAGCCGAGATTGTGTCACTGCACTCCAGCCTGGGTGACATGAGACCCTGTCTCAAAAACAGAAAACGAAAAACCAAAAAACACGTCTTTCCCTTTTTCTCTATGCTCTGGAGTCAGTTTTTGTAACATGGCTATCCTTTCCTTCTTAGATATTTAAAATATTCATTAGTGAAGCTACCTGGGCCTAAAACTTTTTTGGGGGGGGGAAGATTTTAAAATTATCAGTATAATTTGTTCAATTGATACAGTATTTTGTGTTTTCCATGTCTTAGGAGTCAGTTGTATTTTTCAGGAATTTGCCCTTTCACCTAAATTTAAATAAGAAACAAATTAGCATAGCATTGTTCAATTCAAAGACGAATTTTTTTTTTGAAAGACGGGCTCATGAGTCTTGGTCAGGAGTAAATGGACCTAAACTGTTCAAAGAATTTTATGGTGATTTCACAGATTATGCCAAAGACAGACTTTTTTCTTCTTTGAAATAAAGCAATATCAATAAAAATAGTGTCGGTTAAAATTGTGTTTAATAGCTGTTTCTTCTTCTTTTAAAAAAACAATAAACAACTAAGGAACTACTCCAAAATTTAATGGCTCACAACAGCAATCATTTATTTAGCTCTCCATTCTGAGGGTGCAAAGCTTGTTCTGGGCTGGCTTTGGCTCACTGTAGTTAGATACACTCAGAGCCTGTGGCTAGTTGGTGGCTTGGACAGGCCTGAGGGTGGCTAAGGATGGCAATAGTAGAAATGAAGCTGGGCGTGGTGACTTACACCTATAATCCCAGCACTTTGGGAGTCTGAGGCAGGAGGGTCACTTTAGGTCAGGAGATAGAGACCAGCCTCGTCTATACGGTGAAAGCCCATCTCTACTGAAAAAAAAAAAAAAACAAAAATTATCTGGGTGTGAAGGTGGGCACCTGTAGTCCCAGCTACCCAGAGGGTGAGGTAAGAGAATTGCTTGCACCCTAAGGCAAAAGTTGCAGTTTGTCTAGTTTGTGTCACTGCACTCCAGCCTGTGCAACAGAGTGTGTCTCTATCTCAAAAAAAAAAAAAAAAAAAAGAGTAGAAATGGCTGAGAGGTTATTGGTGTTTTCATCAACGGCAATGCAATCTTTGTGACCTCATTCTCTAGAGGGTTTGCCTGGGCTTGTTCTCATATCACTTATAGACTTCCAAGAGAAGCAACAGAACGAATTCCTAAGGCTTGAGCACTTTTCAATTCTCTGCATGTGTCACAGTTTCTACTAACTATTTGGCCAAAATCTAGGTGACCAAGCCCAGCCTCAGTGTAAAAGTAGTACATGAAAGGCAATAGATATAGAAGTATCAACAAAACAAGGCTGTTAGAACAATCAGTCCACGGAATGCGTGATATATTTGCAGCACCAATTATGGTGAAAGAGTTCTTTAGGATACATGTAAAACAAAACCCTGCTAAACAACGATGGTGGTGTTTTTTTCATTCAGAGGCAAAGACAAATTATAATTGTTAGAGAGGACAATCCAAAATAACCTAAATTCTGCTTGGAAAAATGATTTATACAATTATTGTGGCTTTAAAGGACATGTATTGGCTGTATGTGAAAGAACTAAATAATCTGCCTGGGTAAAAGGTGAAATTCAATGTATGTGAGAGGTGCATTATTATGCAAACTGCCCAAGAACATGTTTTAATAAAGGGAGATAGTTAACCTGGGTCTGCTCTGGGGTCTGGAAAGAAAGAGGAAATGAAATATCTTAGCAGGGCAGAGGGAGGCTGTGAAAGAGGTGGGAGAGCTTCGTGATGGAATAGGAAAAAAGCAAGAGGAATGTAAGGCATTGTTGGGGAAATAAATATGATATCTGGGGAGAATAATATTAATAACATTTGAGAGCTAAGGGCTTCACATTATTTATTTTAGTCCTTATAACAACCCTATATTTACATGAAACTGTTAGGTCAGAAAATATATGCAGTACTAAATTATCCAAGAGAGGGTAGCCAACAAGGAGAGACAAGGAAGATTCCCCAAGCAAAAGGTCTTCTTGTCTAAGATCTACAGGGAAAAGAAAACAAGATGGCAAGAAGTTCTAGAAAAAACAATAGAGATGATATCGATGGAAGGATGCAGTGGTGCATTGCATTCAAGGTGAATAAAAGATTTAGACAGAGGAGAATTAAAAGGGAGAGAAAGAGAAAGCTGAAAGGAAGCACTGATGATAGGTAAATTCTACATACCTGTAGAAAATAGGTAAACTCAAGTAGGAACATGTAGCATGGAGAACACACAAGAAAGCTAGAAGAACTTCTAGAGTCTCTCGCAGAGATAAGAAACTGGCAAGGTCTTATTATAAAGAAGGGAAAATCTGTTGAATGCAAATAAATTTGAGAAAGAAGTTATGACTTTCCATGATTTACAAAGGAGAAGAGAGGCACACTGGAATGGGGACTCCATACACACATGCACATAAATACCTACGTGCACACATACAAAATGGAGATGTCTAAATGTCATGTAATGCCTGCTTTAGAAAGCATGTGACTGAAATGGGAGGAGATTTGATACTTTAAAAATGTGTTTGCACTGTTCCAAAGCCCAAAAGGAAAAAGAAAAAAAGGAATATTAAAAAAAGAATTTACAGACATTGAGGGGAGAGAGATCCAATTTTTTTGCATAAGAAAACTACGAGGTTAGGAGACTTCAGCTTTCCCTATAATGTGCTAAAAGTTATCAGAAAGTGGTTATCAGTCTTATGAATACTCTGGAAGGATATTCATAAAGAATCTGAAAGAATTCATTTAGAAAGAATGTGCGGCTGCTTCCCCTTCCAAACAAGCAGAATATTTACCAGGTTAAGGGAGGCAGAGGGTCAAAGAACTGTGGCTTGACTCAGAAGCAGGGTTTCCTTCTGGAGACTTCCCTAGCCTGCAGAAGAGAAGAAAGTCTCCTTCTAGCGACTTCCCCATTGGATCTCTCTTCCCTTAATTGTCTGTAAATTCTTTTTTAAAATATTCTTTTTTTTTTCTTTTTCCACTTGGGCTTTGGAACAGTGCAAACACATTTTTAAAGTATCAAATCTCCTTGCTTTTCAGTCACATGCTTTCTAAAGCAAGCATTACACAACATTTAGACATCTCCATTTTGTATGTGTATGTGTGTGTTTATGTTCGCATGTGTGTATGGAGTCCCCATTCCAGTGTTCCTCTCTTCTGCTTTGTAAATCAGGGAAAGAAAGTCATGACCTCGTTCTCAAATTTATTTGCTTACAACAGATTTTCTCTTTTCTATAATAAGACCTTGCCAGTTTCTCTTCTGCAGATTGGGGAGGTCTCCGGAAGGACTGGGTGAACTGCCTTACTAGCCATGTGTGGGCCATGAACCTGCAGTAGTAGTATCACCTGGGAGCTTGTGAGAACTGTGGAATTGCAGGCCCCACCTTAAAACTAATGAATCAGAAACTCTGGGGTTGGTGACTAGTAATCTGTGTTTTTAAAGCCCTCAAGGTGATTCTATTTCATGCTGAAGTTTGAGAGTGCTGGGTTAGAGGGCACGTGGGATGATATCACAAAAATAAAGTGAAACCAAAAGAGAAGAAAATGATTTTCTTCCTTCAGTAAAGAGGTTTGTGTATTCAACAAAAAGTTATTGATTGTTTACTGTATCATGGTTAAACAAGATTAATGGATCTCAACATTTTCATCACAAAGAATCATTTTTGTTACTCCCACGCTCTGGTTAACTCATGAACGATGCTTACAGCAAGATTTCTCAACAGCAGCACTGCTGACACTTTGGGCCAGATGATTCTTTGTTGTGGGAAGCTGTCTTCCTCATTGTAGGAGGTTTAACAGCATTGCTGGCCTCTACCCACTTGATGCTAACAGAATCCTCATTTGTAACCATCAAAAATGTCTCCAGGCACTGCCAAATGTCCTCTGGGAAGCAGAATCATTCCTGGTTGAGAACCACAGGTTTAAAGGAAAACAAAAATTAAGCAATATATATTTTTTAATACTATAGTTATCTATTTTTATTATGTAACTGACAACCAGATCATGAGGCAAATAGAAATCCTTCACTTCATAGACCAACTGCATTTGCAGATCAAATCCCGGCTCTAGGGTATGTTTGGCCAGGGGCAAGGGTAGGGATTCCTTTAAAAAACCTCAGTTCCATCATATAAAAAAAAAGTCACAAAATTTTTGACTTTCAATGATTAAACATATCAAAGCATAGAAAGTTCTTGAAATAGCTTAGTACTCCCATTTCTCTTCTCACAGAATTCCAACTGTCTGTAACTCAATAGGGACACCAAACTAAATTCTCTTTAAAATCTCTTCCAGGCTCAACATTCTCTGGTTCTACTTCTATCTAAAAGTTCAGATTTTGTCATTGTTGTTTAAAGATTCTTCTGTGATCTCATGAAAGCTATAAATACTCTCATTAGAAAAGTGCACATATGTATACACAAGCCATTTTTCCAGATTCAGGATGTTTTCCAAGCCTGTGAAACTCAAGTCTCAGGTTAAAATCCTCTGATAAATAAGTTGACAGCCTGGGGAGTAGGCAGGTAGGGCTGACAAGATCTATGCAAAAGACAGAACCGAGGCTGATGTGGGGAAAGTAAAAGATGCCACTCTTCTAACCCTGAAGTAGTAAAAGCTGGAACGAACATTTTAGCACTAGTTTGAAGTGGCACTAAAAGAGGAGAACTGTGACAGAATCCTATTAGAACAGCAAGAAATAGAAAACATGTCAAGAGGGACAACCAGGAGGAGGGAGCTTTGTTCGGCTGAGGACAAGCTAAGATAAAAGTGGGTGTTATTGAACTTGGGGCATAAAAAATGTAATGCATGTGGGAAGATGAGGAAGGGATCAGCACTGAGAATGTACTGTACGAGAGGCGTTCTGCAAACATTTGTACAAGCAATGTGTGCTAACTGCCATAGAGAGACAGCTACTCCTTAACCAGTTGTTTTTGCTGATGTTGAACGGAGATGTTTAAAGAACGATTTCAAAGGCAATAACAGATTTAGCAAGGAGACAAAGGCATGTGCATTAGTGCTAGGGTCCCAGTCCATAGTGGGATTATTTCCTAATAGATATCACAGCTCAAGAAATAAGCGGTATAAAGTGACTGCAGTCGTGGAGAGTTGCCTGTGGCTATGGAAACCTCTGCTGACCACTTACGACTTTTGAAGATTCAAAGCAAGTCTTAACCATTATTTTACCTAATACAGTGAAAAAAAACAGATATTTCACAGAATGCAGCAAGTGACGTTACGTTTATATTTTTAAAAGGAGCGAAGATTTAAAGCTGAGAGCCTCTACAATTACCAATACTGCTTACTAGGTATGTATACATAGAAATTCAGAAGCAAAATTGAGAGGCAGAGTTCATACTTTTAGATGCAGAACATAGCCAACTAAATGTAGAAAGGGTGGTGAGAGAGGAAAAATAACAAGCTGGTAAAGTACAGGAGTTAGAATCAGACAGAAATGAGTTCAAGTTATTGTTTGGTGTGAGGTTTGCAAGGTACTTTATTTTCAAAGCTTTATGTTTCTTATCCATAAAGTGAGCATAAATATAAATATCTCTAAGAACTGTCCTGGACATTAGGTAACATATGAAAAGATAATGTATTAAAAATACCTGATGCAGCCAGGTCCAGTGGCTCACGCCTGACTGCAATTCCAGCACTTTTGGAAGCCGAGGCGGTTGGATCACTTGAGGTCAGAAGTTCGAGACAAGCCTGGCCAACGTGGTGAAATCCCATCTGTACTAAAAATACAAAAAATAGTCAGGCATGGTGGCCCCCACCTGTAGTCCTCTTCAGGAGGCTGAGGCATGAGAATTGCTTGAGCTCAGGAGGGTAACAGAGTGAGACTCCATCTCAAAAACAAAAAACAAAGAACAAAAAACAAAAACAAAAAAAAACTTGATGCATAGAAAATTCTTAATATATAGTGCTTATTGTTTTATTCAACGTTCACTATGTTCTAGGCATTTTCATGTATTTGTTTAACTCTGACAGCCACAATGTGAAGTACATATGATTGCGCACATATACACTATACATATTTTTATAAAAAGCATGAGGACATGAGATAATGGTTGAAATGTTACATCACAGTAATAATTTTTTACCTTGTAATTTCAGTATTCCTAATGGCTCTTAAGATAAAGCAACTCCGTGGACAGGGGACATGGTTTACCTGTTTCTGTGTCCCTCATATCATAGTACAATGTTTTCCACCCTGTGTGGACTTATTCCTGTGTGTTAGAATGACATCTCATGGAATCATGTATTTAAAGTAGGAAAATCCTTGGTGATCACATAGTTCTGTTCTTTACATACAGACAATGGGATTTTAGAAAGAATGAATTTCTAAAGGTCACATGCTAATTAGTTGAAGAGTACAGGCTAGAATGTAAGTTGTCTGATTCAGTTTCTAGAGTTGTTGAATGCTTTTGCTTTGTATGAGAAGTCTTAGTTCCTGGAGCGGGTGATGAGGGCCAGGAGGAATGTATAGATACTCCTATAGAATGACAACCATGGCTTCCCAGAACCACTGACCTCCCTTTGCAGAACCCCCTCTGTAGACAAGTACTTGGCAGAGGGTCCATGCTCAGAAGCTGCTTCTGTAGTTGTTTACTCTAAGACGAGCTTTATAAAAGACAATTCCTGTGATGTAAATGATAAAGACAATCACTTCCTACAATTTAGTACCCCAAATGTGTCTGCTGTATGAAGGAGAATTGGGCCTTTGCCTATTATAAGTCTAATGTGAACTGGTCCTGGAATTTTTTAGGTGGAAGAATAAATTGAATTTTAAGCCTCTTCAAAGTATATGGGGAGGTGTATGTATGCTGGGGTTTGGAGAGGCGTCAAGAAGGGTAAATGTTATAGGATCACACTTACTAAACCCTGGGTAATGTTGATTCATCAAAATTTGAAAAAAAAAAAGGATAGTTTTATGAGCCTCTTCCAACCCTCTAACACTCTGAATTTTTTTTAAAGGAAATATTCTTGTATCATTCATTTCCACCCAATCTTCACTCATACCAGCCAGGCCTGTTGCTCTGACATTGAATAGTCTTGGATCTGCATCCTGATTCAGGCTGTGAGGCTCAGAGAGGTTCCTCTATTTCTCTGAGCCTCCTGCTTCAACTGTGAAGGGGGAAGAATACTAGTGCCTATCCACCCAATTGTGAGGATTAAATTAACAATTACACAAAAATGTTAGTGCAGTGCCTTCCAGGGCAGGACCTTCTTGTGTCTTTTTATTACGACTAGTACTCTCAGGAGGGCTTACCTTTATATTTCCTATCTCTAATTGTGTACTATAAGACACTGTTCTCCATTAAAGTGGTTTCATATTGTGAAAACAGGTTGGAGAGGGCTAGTGGGAAAAAGGGGCCCTCTGAATTTTTTCTTGGAGAGTCCCCTATTCTGTCATCATACCATTAGCCTGTATAAAGACAACCATGATGCTGACTGAACCTATGTCAATATCTATGTGTGGAATTAGAAAATTATAGCATCTGTGAAGACTGTCTTTATTTCAGGACCATTTACGATTATGTCATTTTTCTAGCTGTTGTGAATCCAGTGATCCGTTGGAAAGTATAACTGCAATTTTAACTGCATGCTGCCGATCCCTACTGTCACATAGAACAAGGAGCCTTGAACCTGCAAGTTGCTATAAATGTCACTTTGCTGTGCTCACAGGGCCCCTCCTACCCGCTTTCTCACTGACACTGTTTCTGCTGACATAGTACGATGTGTAATGGTCTCTCTCCTGAGTCAGACAACTCCTGGGCATAAAACTTATTTATTTTTCTAGCCCAGTAAACTAGCATAGTGCACGGCCCCATTGTTCTCAAGTAATATTTGTTGGGCTGGGTTAAAATATCCAACCTGTTATTTGGCTAGTTTGGTGTGACAATTTCTGTACCTGTGAAAATATAAACTGGCTGTTGGTGTGAAAGGTGCCAATTATATCTTTCAGTTATAAATATGAACGTTTTCCATTGTTCAGTGTGTCTGAAGAGGCACTGTTTAAATCACAGTGGTGATAATGGCAGGTTATGTGGCAGCAAGCCACGCACAGCTGAGAGGACTGAGGCAGGGGAACAAACCTGCAATCAGGGGAATTTGATGAGGGTCATTCAAAACCAAAGTTTGATGTCAGAATCTGAGCTGGAGAATAATTATACCTCCTTATAAGAAAATCAAGAACAACAACTGGTTGATAAGGATTTGTCTTCCCCAATGTCTGAATCCCACCTGCTCAGGTATGTTTATTTGAGAACGTCTGGGCCAATCAACAGTAGCAATTACTGTTCATAGAGCATAATTATTGTCTTATCTTTGTGCTATAATAAAACCAGCCCCCAACCCAAGCCATGTCATATGTTCCTGTGCTGCTTAAATGGAGAGAGTTTTATAAAGTTGTCTTCAAGTCATGGGGTAGGGCCTCAAGAGGATAGAGTTATATAGTAAATAGAAGCATTAGATACAACATTAGACCAGTTACCTAAACTCTCTAAACCTTAGTAACCCATAGATTTATAGTGAGGACAATTCACATAGAGAGCCTATCACAGTACCTGGCATCAGCGCTCAATAAATGGTGGTAGCTATTATTTCATCAGTAGTAGCAGCAGCAACACTATAAATAATAGTAATGGTAGACACATAGGAACAGTAGGAGGCACATCAATGAGGCAGGCATTATGTCAATCCCTTGTGGAGAAAGCCAGACCCTCAGATAGGAAACCAGAATTCAGGAGACCTGGATCTTAGGCTGGGAAAGTAACTCCTGCCTCTCTCAGGGATCTGGACTTAGAAGTGTCCAGATGATTTTTTGAGTGAGGAAAAGGTAGCTGGGGAGCCATACAGGGATATAGACAAGGAGGTAACACTGTGGAGACTCTATCTGAAGATACAGGAAGTATGGCTGGTAGATCAGATGATCAAATTACAGATCGTTTCCGTTTTGTTCCTCCAGTCTGTTCAGTCCACTTTTATTTCCATATCATTTCAGATTTGCCATGGGCCATGAGAGAAACTATGATTTTCCGTGTTTGAGCTTGACATTTATTGGGTTCTACCCCACCTAACCCCCCTACTCACACCCTCTTCTCCCTCCCAGTGGGGTCAGTGAAGCGGGGGACAAGGGTCATTAGCATAACTTCCAAAGGGAAGGTAAAGTTGGGGACAAAAGGTCCCCATAAGGAGATCCTCTCTTCCTTGACAATCTTCCAGTTCCCAGTTAATTTTATCACAAATGTTTGCAGGTGTTCCAACTGGCACTTAATCATATACTATACTTCAATGTTGAGTATGTTTAATATAATCTTATTATTTCCATTAAACTCCCTGAAGGCAGTGATTTTTTGGTTTTATAAAAATCACCTATAGCATTTTGTACAATGAATATTCGGTAAATATGTTCACTGTTTATCTAACATGTTATATTAACTTGGACCTTGGCAATACCCTAAGATCTTATCAAAATAGCATTGTATTTCTTACTCTATCAGATCTTCTGGAGCTACAGATTTCTATATATGATCAAAATTGGAAATCACTTTGTTTTTAACAAAACTAGAGCATTCCTTGTAGTGTAATTAAATACTCGTGTTCTATTGTCCCCAAAAGCACACAGCTGGGGGCTATCTCTAGTACTCACCCCTCAAAGGTAGCTGACACAAAACTAAGTCATCTTGCTACACAGGAAAGAGCATTTTAATTTGCATCTTGAGAACCTAAATTTCTGGTAATTTGTGATAAAAGCTGGATGTGGGAAACTAGAAGGGCCTATAAATGTGAGGCCTTTAAAACAAGGCATCTTAAAAATCCAGGATGTGGCGTGTACACAGTCAGTTCTCAGTTAACCATCCTAACAGCTGAGTAGGGGCACAGGAAATTGAAAATGTGATCCCAAACTTATTTCTTGATGAATAATAATGCACTCCAACAGCAGTTCTTTCCCCAGTAGGTTGTAAAGTAGTATTAAAATGTACTTTCATTTCCTAAACCTGATGAGAATTGTGGCCCTTTTTAACACTCGAGAGGATAACATTTCTGTTGGATAAAGAAGAACCTCTTCTATGTACACAAAGAATCTTCTGTCAATAGAGTGCAGAGCATATTTCTTTTCTCGTGAGGTAGAAAGCAGCAGCACTGACTCAGCATGGCACCAGTCAGTGCAGACCTAGAGCAGCTTCCAGCTCCCAAGCAGGTGCAGGGTGCAGAGTGCAGAGTGAAGGTGATGAGAGATGAGGCCAGCAGTCAGCCAGTTAAATCTCTTGTTTGAATTGGTTCCAATTCCAAAGGACATTACAGACAAAACAAAGACACTTTTCAGCTCTTAGAAGGTGACTGCACTAACTTGACAAAAATGTGACACATTAATCAAATTCTGATTACGTAGGTATTGTGGCAATTTGCTTTGTATGCATTATCTCATTTCATCTTCTAAACCATCTCATGTTTAGTAAGATGAGGTGAGTGAGATCCTACATTATGGAGGTATAGAATCTGCAGCTTAACCTCAGGTTTGTCTGACTCCAAGCCTATGTTCTCCAGTCTTGTTATTTGGCCTGCATTTCAGAAATGTACTCAATGGCAGGGGTAATCTTAGCACCAAAACAGCCTCAAACCATTTGTTGAGGATGGTGTTGTGATACTGTCCAGGCTGAAATTTCAGCCAGATAAAAGCGGTGATGAACTTGTCACAAGTGGGGAAATTCACCCACCAAACGTTTCTGAAACGTACTGAGTATTGTTGAAGTCTACATCTGAATGGCCAGGACTATTTATTAACTTAGTGTTTGTTAAATGTGCCTCACCGCCACTGCTCCAGAGGCAGCTTTTTGGATTAATCATATAGGTGAGTTCTGTCATATCAATGTCTTTCTCTTCTCAGTTGTCAGAGGATCATAAGAAATAGAGGGGTTTTCCTGACGTTATGATAACTAGATCCTGACTTGATAATCATACCTCCTTTGTGTGGGGCCTCAAAGGAAATACTACAAATAAGGAATCTAGCCACGTGAGGCAAAGTTCACCTAGTCATAGTTAGGTATAAATCTTACAACCTATACTAGAACTCTAGTAAAAGACTGACTTGAAGCCTGAGGCTTATCACTGAGGCTTAAGCAAGGCCATATCATCTGTTCCCTATGTCCTGCCTCTCAAAATGGAAAGTTTGGGACCAATAGGCCCTGGTAAACTTGCCTGGCCTATTGGTCCTCTAGGGATGACCAGGCTTCACTTTGGGCATACCTACACAAACACGTGTTCATGGAAACTAGCGGTACCCCACCCAGACTCTCTCAGCACTCACCTTCTCCGCCAAAGGAATCCTATGGCACATACTCGGGACTCTCTAGTTGAGGGCTTATGCTCAGCGAGGCCTGCTGCAAATGTTGAGTAGTTAACACCCCTGAAACAGCCCTAGCTGATGAGAGTTGAAGGATAAATACCCCAGCTCCTTCATTGCCCAGGTGGGATGAGTCTGGGGCATAGTCTGCATTTTCTCCTAGAGTTCCATCAGCGGTGAAACTCAGTTGCCTAGAGTGGCTGACCTGCTTAATAATTCTAGTAGGGAGGATGATATTCCCCCAGAGGGTCACACCCTAATTCTTGACACCTGTGAAATTGAGGGAGCACACGTGGAAAAAGAGGCTTTGCAGATGTAATTAAAGTTGTAGATTTTAAGATAGAGCGTAGCCTAGATTAACCAGGTGAGCCCAATCTCATTACAATCAGGCTCTGCTGAGGACAAACCCTCACGCCGATAGTCCAGGGTGTGTGCCATAGGATCCCTTTGTTATACACCGAGAAGGTGAGTGCGGAGAGGGTATGGGTAGGGTACTACTAGTTTTCGTGAACATGCGTTTGTGTAGGTGTGCTCAAAGTGAAGCCCAGTCATCCCTGGGTCATCTCAGGTGAGTTCTGGCCCTAAAAGCAGAACTTTCCCTAGTTGGAGAAATGCAGCAAATGAGATGCAGCAGCAGAAGTGCGGAGAGGTTTGAAGCAGGAGAAGGAGTTGATGCTACATTGCTGGCACTGAGATATAAGAACTAGTGTTCCAGGATCAGAGAAAGGTTTTAGGAGCTACAGGTGATCTGCAGCTAACAGCCAGCAAGTAAATGGGACCTCAGTCTTACAGCCACAAGGAACTGGATTCTGCCAACCATCTGAATGAGCTTCTGCTCCAGGGAAGAGATTCTCCCCCAGGGCCTCTAGACAAGAGTCCAGACCGGAAAACCCCTTGCTTTTGGTCTTGTGGAACCCTTGGCAGAGAACCAGCTCAGCCATGCTTATATATATCCTCAAAACATTATTTAAAATTAATGCATGGTGGCACATGCTTGTAGGCCCAGCTAGTCAGGAAACTGAGGTGAGAGGATCTCTTGAGCCAAGGAGTTTGAGGTTGCAGTGAGTCAAGATCGCATCACTGCACTCCAGCTCAGCCTACAGAGCCAGACCCTGTTTGAAAAAAAGAACTGTTCAATAAATGATCCGAAAAAATGTGACATTAATTAAATTCTAATTACATCAGAGATTGTGGCAATTTGTATGCATTATCTCACTTTCTCAAGCATCTCATGTTTAGTAAGATGGAGTGAGCAGGGACTAACATTAAGGATCTGGAATCTACAGCTGATGAATAATTCTACAGGAAAGAAAGAAGAGAGAAACTTGTGGTTGAGGGTACCCAGCTGGAGATGGAGAAACAACACTAAAATCCTCTGCCTTACTTGTCTGTTTCTTCAGGGGCCGAGTTCCTGCATAGTTTAGCAGTGGGAGTGTGTGATGCTGCCAAAGTAAAAAAAGTTCAGGAAAAAGTGAAGAAGGCTGTAGCAGGATGATATGATATTCTGCAGTGTTCACACAGAGATGCTACATGGCTGGCCAAGAAATTCTTCCTAGGAAATTAGCTATGTAGTCCTACTTCTTTAAGCAGAAGACTCATCAGAAGACCATATTCCAAAGGTAAGTCTGAGCCAAAAGCTGATGCTGCAAAAGGTAAATTCTCAAGCCTAGTAAACATAACTCCAGCTATAAGAATTTGAGCTTCAAAGGCACTCTACTATTTGAAAGCTAGTTACATTATCGGCTTTAATGCTGGTAATAAAATTTATGTTATAGCAAAACAAGCAGCGGCCTTAATTAAAAATAGAGAAACTTCAATGGAAGTTGTATCTGAAGATTGATTTAAAGAAATTACTTATAGATGTGTCTATGTGTTGTTGTATCCACTGATGGGGGCATTCATTTTACTAAACACAGCAAATTAAAATGTTCTTAATAGCTTGAATCCCAAGAGTGTTATACAAGGAAACTCAAATACAGACCAGTTAGTATCACATTCAAGGTTCCTGTGTCCACTCAAATCATTTTCTAAAGAGTGTAAAAAATGTGATATCTTCTGAGGGCATTACTACTTATGAAAATCTCTTGCACAGTAGAGGTCAGGTTTGGAAATGTCAAACCCTGCATTATGTTCCTTGGTTATTTAATCTTTAGGATCACTTACTGTTGATTACTTGCTTTTATGTAGGTGTGTACTTAGTTTCTGTTGCCTCTTCACAAGGTCAAACTCTGTGCTGTTGACCTTTTTTGTAACCCCCAACTCCTAATCCAGGATATGCATAGAATAAGACACAGGGCCTGCTGATTTATGGGGCTTCATAGCATAGAAGTGAATATAAACATGTTCTGTTGGGAATCAATGACTTATCCTACAAAGAACATGTGACCATTTTCAGTCATGTTGCAACATACCTGTTAAAATTCACACTAGGAGAGTCTTTAGCACAGACGGACCTACCTCCTTCAACATCAGTTCTGATGTTACAATTGCAATTGGAAGAATCCCTTAAGGATACAGTGTCTGGCCAAGACACCATCCTTAGTGGATGGCTCCGTGGATTTTGCTTATGTTTGGTTACTGCTACAGACTTCTTAGCTGTGTGACCCTGGACCAATTTCTTAATTTCCCAAAGCCTCTGTTTTCTTATTAGTAAAATGGGGAAATAGTAGTACTTACCTCATAGGGATATTGGGAGGATAAATAAGATAGTAAATATAAAATAGTGATGCCTGACACATCAGAGTTTAAAACTAGATTGAAAAATATAGTATTTAACAATGTATTAGAAATGGAATGTCTCTCTAACCTCTTGCCTAGCAGAGAGGAAGCACTCAATAAGTCCTGTCTATTTTAATTAGGATAGGCTAAAGTGTTATTACAGATTGACTCAAGATGTAATTGACTCAAACTCAATAGAAGTTTATTTTTCTTTACAAAACAGCCAAAAGTGGATGTTACCAGTCAGTAAAGGGGACTCCACTCCACACAACCATTCAGGGACCCAGGGTAAAAGTGGTAGTGCCATCTTTAGCTTGTAATGTTCTGAATGTCATCATCCCTGTAAGCTGGAATGGTGAAGGCACCTTCCTGAGAGGGTTTTTGTGTGCCAGGTCTAAAGAGACACGCCACCTCCCCTCACATTCCATCAGAGAGAGCTTAGTTTCATGGCCATACTCAATTGCAATGGAGATTGGGAAGTATAATGAGGTTGGGGAGGATGAATTTTGGTAGGGAACTAACAACTAACAGTTTCTACTAATGCTATTTTTTTCTGGAGCAATAAACTCAACATTGATTCATTTATAGTATTAGATAAAATTTGTCTTTAATTTGAAAACCTTAAAAACCTAGCAATTTAGAGTCAAAATGTTCCTGTAAATCTATAAGTAAAAGTATACAGATCATGTGGTGTTTTTAGTCTAACATTTTATTTTATGCATAGAAGAACTTCTAACAGGAATCAACCACAGAAGGCATGTAAATTATATGCTACAAATTTAACAATTTATTCAGAAATTTATTAAAAAAATCAATATGTATTGAATATTTAGATTTCTCTAGGAACTGTGCATTTCTGTGAGTGATAGAAAAAAAAAAAACAGATCTAGTCCTCAAAGAGCATGCAGTTTGGTAGTGGCATGCTGAGATGTCCACTACAAGTTATCATAAAGTTGGAAAATGAAATTATTATGGCAAAAGAGCTAAAAAAGTGCTAGAAATTCATTAAAAACCCAATTTTGATTAGGCCAGAGCTACCTTTTAATTCCTTGATCTTTTGAAGTTTTCTAAATGGAGCCTCTATTACATCGAGCCATAGTTTCTCTCCTGGTCTTCAGTTGACCAGGGCATCATGAAGTCCTGCAACTCCTCTCTCTCCACCTTCACACACATGCAATTTTTAATGTTTTACTTCCAAGACGGAAAATTTTTAAGGGACATCTTTCATCAAAATTAACATTAAATATTGTTGGGGTTTTGGTGGAAGTCATTTCTAAGCAAATTATTAGAAAAGCAAAACTAATTTATATCATAAGTCTTAAAGTACTTTATACCTTTTTTTGCTTTAGAGATATTATACAATTCTATCTATTGACAAAATAATTTACTTTACTTTTCAAAAATATCCTGTCAATAGGTTTTGAAAATATCTATTTCACCAATATTTATTTAAAGATAAGGCTAGAAATAATGACAATTTCAAAATTAATTACATGGGTATCTTATCAAATCCTCTTTTTAAAAAACTAAGGACAAACTAATCTTTTCACAGAAGTCAAAAGCACATGTTGATTACAATTCTGCTGTTAGTGATTATTAAAAGAAGACACTACTAGAACAAAAATTAAACTTTCTGGAAAGTGTCATTGCCCATTTCTAATAAAAAGAAGTTTGAACATACTGTCTTCATTCTTTTTTATAAGCCATTTCCATCCTGGAATTCTTTAGGCACAGAATGTGTGTTTTATGCTTTGAACAAGTTGGGGATGACTTTCTAGATTTTGTGGGTACATCAGCTGCTCTTTGAAGGTCTCTTCTAGTATACCACAATGCTGAATGATTTTCCATTGCATCTCATTTCCATTTTCTCTATTATAAGCAGTGATGCAATGTACAGCTTTGGATATTTAGCTTTTTCTTCTTTTGAAGCATTTCCTTCCATTTTCTCAAGATAAAAGGATACTTTTTAAACCAGCATCCACATTGTATGACATGGTTGAAACATGATCAAAATAGGTCATATTCTCCATTTCCTTTATTCTTGCCAATATTTAGGGTTGCAGCACCTTTGTGTAAAGGACACAGGACTCCTAGTAAATGCTGCTATGGCTCAACTTGCTCCCTTAGATGTGTCATTTACTTTCCCTTAGTCCTAGTTCCTTGTCTCTCATCTTGGGATCTTCTCAGCTCTAACAGTGGTTTTCTTCACATGGTAAAATCCTAGACCAACACCAATAATTATTCCACTTCTAAAATCTGTTTCAGTCAGTCACCTCTCTTTGTCTGTCGACTTCCCTTGTTCTATTATATTCATGTGCCACATGACATTTTGGTCAGTGACAGACCACATATATGATGGTGGTCCTATAAGATTATGACACTACATTTTTACTGTAGTTTTCTGTGTTTAAATATGTTTATATGTGTAAATACTTGCCATTATGTTATAGTTGCTTACAGCATTCAGCACAGTAACATGCTGTACAGGTTTGTAGCCTAGGAGAAATACTTATACCTTGTAGCCTATGTGTGTGGTAGGCTATCCCACCTAGGTTTGTGTAAGCACACTCTGTGATGTTTGCACAACCACAACATTGCCTAACAACACGTTTCTCAGGATGTGTCCCTATCATTAAGCAATACATGACTGTCTTTCTGTTCTACCATTTCCCCACGTTCATTGAGACTTACCACTTTCTCACCATTGAGGTCACTGATTATCTATACTTAGCGCCTCAATGCTTACAGCTCTGAATGCTCACCTATAGAATGGACACAACCACAGATGTTTCTTCTCTAGGCTTTTGGGACCTGCTTCTGGATTTTCTTCTATTTTACCTGTTCCTCCTTCTCAGTCTCCTTTCTGATCCTTCTGTCCCCTCCATCACACCTCTTGATGTTGGAGATCCTCACGACTCAATCCTTGGCCTTCTTTCCTCTATTGTCACTCACCTCTTGGTTGTTTGCATGTAATACTATAACTTAAAAAATTCGCATTTCTACCTCTCTCTTGGACTCTAGACCCATATGTTCATGCCCACTCGGATATATAACAGACACCTGCAACTAGCAGAACCATTGGTTTCCTATCCTTATATGCTCCTAGGCTTCAGAGCACCAGCATCCATTTCATTCTCAGGAAAAATAATATCATGGGAGTCAAATTGAACTCTCCTTCCTACCACACTTTCTCTGTTAGTAAGTCTTGTTGGCAGATGTTCAAAATAGATTCTGATTTTAACTACTCCCTGTTTCCACCATTCCAACCCTAATCTAAACCTCTATCATTTGTCACCTAGACATGGCAACAGACCCCTAATTGGCTTCTCAGTCTTGGCTCTTGCCTATCACAGTCTATCTTCACAGAGCTGTCAGAATGATTTCTCTAAACATAATAAAAGTAATATTTACTGAGTACTTATTATTTATACCAGGTCCCATTCTAAGCTTTTTACCTGAATTTGTTCCTTTGAACGCTTTGAGATGGATACTATATCTGTTTCCAATATACAGATGAGAAAACCGAGGCATAAGAAAGATAAGAAACTTGGACAACGATATATTGCTAAGTATTGACAGAAGCAGGATTTGAATGTGAGAATTCTGTTACTTGAGCTCTTAAATGCTGTGTTTTATTATTTTTATGTCATTCAACTGGTTAACATGTTCTAAAGGCTCCTTACAGGGGATGCAAGGCCTGGCCCCTACCTACCTCTTTGATTTAATCTCATGTCCTACTTCTTTCTCTCCTCTCCTATTCACTATAGTCCAACCCTGCTGGCCTCCAGTTTATTGCTCATTCCTGTTTTAGGTTTTGAATTTGCTGTTTTTTTTTTCTTGTGATGTACCTTGCCATATCCTTGCATGGCTGCCTACTTCTTGTCCTCTAAATCTCATCTCGATTGTCACCACCTCCAGAAGCCCTCCTCAACCCCTCTACCCCATCTTTTCTCTTTGAAGCACTTACAACTACCAGAATGCATCTTATTTACTTATTTGTATTCATCCTTTTTCCATTACAATATAAACTTCTTTGGGCTTTCAGTCTTCTCTCTGTAACCCAATGCTTTGAAGAATGCTGAGCACATACAAACCTCATGTCAGAAATGGGTATGACAGGACTATTGTTATGGGCAAGTGAAATTACATACAGGAAATCCCTTTGTAAAGTATGAATTTCTTAATATAAATGGAGTATTATTGTTTGAAGCTGGAAACCCTGTGGGATAGAGGCCATGACTGTTGCTGAGACCTTGTCTTTTGTGAAGGCAAGAATCTATACCTTAAAATTAAAAAAAATCAATAAGAAAGGAAAATAAATGACTAACACACATGATTTGTTATTGAAACAAGGAATGGAATATTTATCAAAGATTTATGTCAAATCAAGAAAGTGCAGTCGGGCATGTTGGCTCATGCCTGTAACTTCAGCACTTTGGGAGGCCAAGGCAAGAGGATTGCTTGAGCCCAGAAGTTAGAGACCAGCCAGGGCAACATAGTGAGACCCTATGACTACAGAAAATTCAAAAATTAGCTGGGTGTGGTGGTGCATGTCTGTGGTCCTCGCTACTTGCAAGGCTGGAGCCCAGGAGGTAAAGGCTGCAGTGATTGTGCCATGATTGTGCCACTGCATTCCAGCCCAGGTGTCAGAGTGAGACCCTGTCTTGAAAGAAAGAAAAAGAGAGAGAGAGAGAAGGAAGGAAGGAAGGAAGGACAGTGACATGAAATCCCTGGAAAGAAGCAGTGTTCTGTTGTCTCAAGGGTAGATGCACATTTGCACATCTATTTCCTGGTGCTTATATATTATATTTTAACTATTAAGGAGTTTGCTTTCTAACTGGAGAGTATGGCGTATCTGGACAGGCTATTAGAGCTAATTATTTTCCAGGGCTCCTGCTGCACAGGCAGCAGGAATATTTTTACAATTCTGCTTTATGTGCTCCTGGAGCCATAAGCATCTCCACAGGTTTCAGAGCTCCATCCTGGGGCAATTAGCAGCTGGTTGTGACAGGTACTACAAGCAGTGACTACACTGACAAATTCGATTACACAGAAACTATGTGTTTCTGGTGGCTTTTATGGGCAGCCCTGACTTCACTATCTCAAAAACATTGATTCATCTAGTATTCAGAGGTTCATATTTTAGGCCAAATGCAGCAATTGTGTGCATTTTGTGTTCTACTCAGGATTTGCATAAACTGTTGTCATTATCCCTATGGTTTTTCTATGGCTTTTATTTCAGATGCTCAGATTTCCATCCTGCAAAGCATACTGTGATTGGACATGTGCCCAAGAAATGGGGACTCTGAGACCCAGAAAAGTTCAGAGGAGAGCTTGAGAGAAGAGTACATTGCCTCCTAAAGGGAGTTGTTAGAGGACGGGCAGTATTTCTCTGGTGGCCAACAATACTTCTCTCTTCTGTTCTAGAAGCACCACTGTAAGACCAGCCTCCAAGTCAGTGACTCTCCCCAGGCAGCAGGAGTAGAGTGAGTGCAGGGAGAGTCCCCCTGGTTGGGGGCAGGGGCACCACTTTGATGACCTCTGGACTTTATGACTGCCTGTGGCCCTGGGTTTCTAGACAGGAGACTAGGGATAGTCCTCAACAAAAAATCTGGTTTTATTTGGTTTCATTTAGCATGTGGTGTGTGCTTAGTGAAGGTGAGTCATGAAGAAACCGGATCTCTGTCTCCTGTGCTTAGTTCCCTTACTAAACTTTGTTAGTTTTCATTTTTCCCTCTGAAGAAAAACAGAACAATAAGAATCAAATTCAATGGAAGCCAATTTATAAGTGTTGTTATCACTGGACCCTCTTGAGACCTTTTCCTCTTGGGATCATCTCTTCAAATCCAGACTGCAATGCTTGCAGACACAGCTGTCTAATGATAGACTAAATTGATACCACAATCCTGGTATAGACTTCCCCATTGCAAAAGGCAAACAGCAGTGTCTTTTGAAAAGAGCACTGAACCAGATAATCAGGGGACTGGGGTTCTTGCATCCACATACCTTCTACTTTCTATTGTCTGAGTTTTCATATGGTCTTTATATTCTTTCTGTGATCAAAGTAGACTTATTTCTCTCAGAGGAGTACAGTCAAGCTGATGTGAGAAAGTAGACTTAATATCCTGGTGGGAAATATGTGTGTGTGTGTATGTGTGTGTGCGTGTGCGTGTGCGTGTGTGTGTGTGTGTGCATGTGTGTGTGTGTGTGTGTGTGCCTTCCTTATTTTTTACTAGAGCTGCCTACTATTTGGAATGTTGAATAGGTATCTTGTGTTGTAATGAGCTACTGTGCTTCACATTTTGCTGCTGGGGCCACTGAACTTCCAAACGTAAGTCAAGCCCCACTCCAGATTCAGGATCAGCTTTGACCTTGCAAATAAGGGATTTAAAGAGCTGTAGATACATGCTCTTGAGATTAGCACTGTCTCCATGGTTCCCATTCTGACTCTGCCTTGGTCCACCAATTACAGTCATTGAGTTTCTTTCCCACTTCCGAGCCTTGACATGCTCCATAGTTTGAACACCTGAATCCCGATCTTACTCCTGTGTCTGAGTTAGAATCTCGTGAACTACTTGCTCATTTCCCAGACTTCCCTGACACTTCTTGCCTGCTTGGATCTCTTCTCTGTCTTATTCCTCAGGTGTTTCTGAGAGTGGGCTCTGTTGTTCACCACCCTGTGATGAAGTTCCCCGATGGTGACTGCTTGAGGGGATAGTAGAATTCCCTGTCAGATCTTGCAGCAGGGTCTGTCCTCTTGTTGGAGCTAGAGGATCTAGTTCTAAGTCTGTGTTCTTCACCCGTCTGTCTCACACATCATAGTCAGTCATTTAGAGAGGTAATGCCGTGATGTAGGACAAGTAGTCAAGAGAGAGTGAGGCACTAAACAGACATCCTGCCTCCAAAGATGAAATATGCTAATATCAACATATTTACTGGCACCTAGTGTGTGCCAGGCCTGGTGCTGGGCACTGGGGATAAAACAATCTGGAGACAGATATGATCAGCGTTTCAAGGGGTGTGCATTTTAGTGAAAGAAAAGTAAAACATGTAAGCTGACAAATATTTGTAAATTACGATGAAGATGGCTAAAATAGAGGCTGAGAGAATTGAGGCAAAGATGCAAAAAACTATTTGTTTGGATGCTCGTGCTATACCTGTCTTAAGAATGGAAAGAGGATCCTCACCTCCCCTGTTCTCTCTGAATATTTTTCACTAGAACTAAAGTCATTTCAAAGAAATGACTACACACATGAGCAGTTATCTTGTGAAGTCAGGACATGCTGCACTGTCCCTTATGCTCGGCGACACTAAAAAGCAACGTCATTTTCTGAACAAATTTAACAGCCTGATCTTGGGGCTTGCCACATGCTGTTCATTAGGGCATGGGATGTTAATAGGAGCAGATTTTTTCCCATAGATTTATCCAGACTTAGAAAAAGGAAAGAATGAGAAGATACATGACTTCTTAAATTCCAAAGGGGATGCCTGATGATACATGATATAATTTATTTATAGAGCATAAGTAAAGTGGAAATACAGATCCTTGGACTAGCCCTGCTCAGGTTTTTTTTTTCTGTTCCACAATTAAAAGAATTTCAGAGCAGAATGGTTGCAATGGAGGCACACACAGAACTGGGTCCATCTGTCTGCAGTCACAAATAGAAAGCTTGTCACAATTGAGACAATATTAGTTAATCTTTGCCCAGGAAACCACGGAGTGGCAAGTGTTGATGGCATGCCTTCAGAAGTAGAATGATGCTTAGCTGTGGCAGGAAAATAATATTTAAAAAGAAAATATACCTCCTTCAGAATATATATGGTCTGTAAGGATCTCATTTAAATTCTCTTATTCCTATTGGTCAATTTTATATAACCCCAAGTATGGGCAGAACTGTGAAGAGGCGGAATGAAATTATTTTACTGGTCTCCTTAAACTCCCCCACCTTCTTCCAATGATAGCTGGAAGTGACAGCTCTGGATTTAACAGTGTGGTCAATGGGAACGAGGAGGCGTGGGGAAACCAAGATAGAACCAGCACCTACTCCTCAGCTACTTTTTTCACTGCTACAGCTAGTGTCAGTGTATGGCGGAATGTGCAATGAAATGACAGCAGCCAGCATGAGGTATTCTCTTTTCTGTTGTGGCATTCCGTGAACTTTTTAAACTTGCAAACTCATCCTATGACAAGGACCTGCTCTGTCCCAAAGATAATTTAGAGATGAGAGAATTAGATGCTGTGTTTTTATATCTCTTCTTTTGCAGTTGATTGGGGGTTGGCCTGTTTAGACTAAATAACACCCAATAACCACTTTCGCTCTAATTCTGGGGAGGGAGGCAATTAATTAGTTTACAGGTAACACCAGTGATATGCTAGCATTGGCTGGTACTGGCTTGCATCTTTGCATTTGGTAACATCTTGTTAGATGCTTGGCCATAGTGGGAGTATTTATACCAAGGAATTTGGCTTTTTTTTTTCTCCCAGAGAATAACGTCACCCACATACCACTGGATAAATCTCAGATGTCTTGCAATATTCACAGTGGAGACTGGCTTTCTTTCTCTCTCTCTTTTTTTTTTTTTTTTTTTTTTTTTTGAGACAGAGCCTCATTCCATCACCAGGCGCCAGGCTGGAGTGCAGTGGCGCGACCTCGGCTCACTGCAAACTCTGCCTCCCGGGTTCAAGCAATTATCTTGCCTCAGCCTCCCAAGTAGCTGGGACTACAGGCGCGTGCCACCACGCCCAGATAATTTTTAGTAGAAACGGGGTTTCACCATGTTGGCCAGGATGGAGACTAGCTTTCATCTTACTTTGTCAATGTGAGAAATCTTCCTTAATGGATCAAGTGAGGACATTTATTTATGTACGTTTAGTATTTTTCCCCCGAGAACAGCAGCAGATCTAATATTTACTCTAAGTGAAAGCGTCCCTGTCACTATAAACCTTCAGGGGAGATTCGCACAAAATTCTGGCATCATGAGTATAACTTGGGTAGGACAATTGCTGGTGGCAGCTATTATTTTGGTTTCCTGGTAAACCAAAGACTTCCCTTGGATTGTTCATGTGCATGGCTAGTGGAAACTTTTTCAGGCATTCACATCTTCCTCCTTCTTGAATAGTTACCTTTAAGTGCTATAGTTTTTAAAAAAATAATTTTTGCTTTTATTCATGTGTCTATTAAGTTTGTTGATTTCTTTAGTTCAAAGAAATCTTTGTTCAAAGGTAGTTCCTCAGATTTGGAGTCTAGGGAGTCTTTTTTGGGCGGTGTATTTGTACCAAACTGACTTTGCCAAAAGAAGTGGGGAGTAGGTGGTATTGTACTTGGAATTTTGGTGTTTTGTGAAAAAGAAGACAATAAGGAGAGAGAAAAAGATGTGACGAGTTAAGATGTTTCTTACTCTGTCAATTTTATTTACCCTCAAACACTCTCTAGGTGGAATCTTGACATGTTATTAGTAAATCATTCTAATATCTCCCCTTAATTCTAGGTGGATATTTATTTTGATTCAACTTGACAGGTAGAAAAAGTTCTGTTATAAATGGCCAGGTTTAAAAAGTGGAGATATTACCAAGGCGATAGAGGAAAACTTACCAGTCCATGCCAAGGCAAGTTGTGAAAGTAGGAACACTTTACATTTCTTACCTTTCTACCTCTCTTAGTGTAGGTTTTTTTCCAGGATTTTCTCCACATTGAGACACTCAGGACCTTCATTACTTCCTCTGAGGAACCCAGTTTATCTGCCAAATATAGCACTGTGCCAGGTCCTGTTCAATTAAATTCAAAAACATATATTAAGCACATTCTGCATGCTAGGAACTGTCTCTGGCCCAGGGAATTAAACATTGAATAAAGTCCAATCCATGCTTTAAAGGCGTCTCACAATTTTGTGAGACTCCTTCCCCTACATCACTCTAAAACCATTCAGAGTAGTTATATAGTGGTCTATTGATACAAACCAAGTTCTCTGTGGATACTGGGGGATTAAGGAAATCTTCAAAGGTTGAAAAGGAGAGAGGAGGGTAAGGATATACCAATTACATAGTAAATATTCATTAAGCATTTACCAGCTGCTAGCTTTTCTAAGGGCTTTGCACACATTAAACTTATTTCATCTTTACAACAGCTCTATTCTTAGTAGCAATATTATTGCCATTTTCCTACTGTATCCACTGGGGCACAATGAGGTTAAGTTGTCAAATACAAAATAGTAAGTAGTAAAAGCAGTTTTGAACCTAGTCGAGCTATCATGGTTACCACTGGGCTGTATGCAAAGATACATTTTGTATTCAGTCATCCATAAGTACATGTGTATCTACGTTAACTAAGTCAACAAACCATGTCCTTGCATTGTACTAGCTCTAATGATATAAAGAAAAGTTGAAAGTGGCTTGCTCCTTCAAATATTCCCAAATTGAATGGAGTAGACATCTCAGCAAACAAAACATGACAAATTTGATTTAAACAAAGTACAAAGGTATATGAGAACACATACAAGGGACTCCTACCTCTAGATAGGAGTCTTGTACGATGAATATTAGTTTAATTAATTTTATATGCTATGTCCACTTATAAAAAAGATTTATTTAAGAGGACTTTCAAAGATGCAGGAAAGATAGCATCTTTGAAATGCCAACAACCTTTTGACTGGGACCTTCAATCCACTTATTTTACTGTAATATCTTTTGAGTCTCTCACCTCTCTTGGTGACTTCCTAAACCAGGTTGAATGCAACCCATGTCTCCTCTGCATCTAGGCCTGTAAGGTGAAATTATGCTGGAGGAAAACACACACCTCACATATGTGGTCACTGAGATCAAATGAACTCTTCTTTTTCTTTTTTTGTAATTATAATTTAAAAATTTCAATAGTTTTTTGGGTAGAGGGGTTTTTGGTTACATAGATGAGTTCTTTTGTAGTGAATTCTGAGATTTTAGTGCACTTGTCACCCAAGCAGTGTACACTCTATCCAATATGTTGTCTTTTACCCCTCAACTCCTTCCTTCCTTCCTTCCTTCCTTCCTTCCTTCCTTCCTTCCTTCCTTCCTTCCTTCCTTCCTTCCTTCCTTTCTCTCTCTCTCTCTCTCTCTCTCTCTTTCTTTCTTTCTTTCTTTCTTTCAAGAGTCTCTCTCCATCACTCAGGCTGAAGTGCAGTGGCGCCATCACTGTTCACTGCAGCCTTGATTCCCCAGGCTCAAGCAATCTTCCTACCTCACACTCCCAAATAGCTGAGACTACAGGCTACCATGTCTGGCTAATTTTTGTATTTTTTTCAGAGACGAGGTTTTGCCATGTTGGCCAGGTTAATCTCAAACTCCTGGATTCAAGCAATCTGTGGCCTTGGCCTCCCAAAATGTTGGGATTACAGGTGTAAGCCACTGTGTCCAGTCTCAAGGGAACCCTTAACACTACTCAGGAAGTATACTGTATTTCCCTGGCCCAGACATTCTCTCTGTCTCTACACCAACTCTTTCATATCTTCACTTTTCCCAAACCTCCCAGACTTTCTTGCACATTATTGCTTGCTACTCATGGTTTTCTGTTCTATTTTACTGAGGAAATAGAGGCAGACAGAAGAAAACTTCCACCAGCTCTCAACACTGTGTCATCCGCCCATCTGCATCAGTTCCAAGTGACTTTTCTCCTGGGTTACTCTGTTTGATCTGTCTCTGCTCCTAGCAAAAGCCAACACCTACGCTTGCACACTAGATTCCAACCCTTCTTGTCTCACTGATTTTTCTTTCTCTAATAGATCAAACTTGCTCTTATTTCTCATATCTTAAAACCACAGTCTCTTTTCCTTCCAGCTATTTATGTCTTCCTTTTAATTCATGCCCTCCTGTTTCATGTCCTCAAAAGAGTTACCTATACTCACTGTCTCCAAATGTGCGTGTCCCATTCTCTCTTCTGCAGTTGGGATTTTGCTCCTGTGCCTTCCCTGAAAGTAGACTTATCAAAGATAACAATAAATCTTCATTTTACTAAATTATATGGTCTTTTCCAATTCCCATCTTTCTTGACATCAATTGGACATTCATTTGCTCAATCATTCAGCAAGTGCTTTTTTTAACGACTTAGCATTTCCTGGGCTGTTCTACGTGCTGAGGAAAGACACTTTCCTTATTTTGCTCCTACTTTTCTGGATGCTGTCCTCAGTATTGATCTTTGCAAGTTCTTCCTTACCTTCTCCTAAACCTTAAACATTGAGTGCCCCCAGAGAAGTCCATGGACCCCTCTCTTTCTAACTATGCCACGTATCTGTCCGTACTGGACCTCTCTGAAGCATATTCAATTGTGTATTTGATATCACCACTTGGATACATATAGAATGTTTATGCTTATTATGACCAAAATTGAACTCCTGCCATCCCCAACCCCTCTACACTCTGTTCACAGTATTCCCCACCTTAGCTAATGGCAACTCATTTTTCCAATTGTGTACACCTAAAATCCTTGTGTGTACCAATTGTGTACACCTAAAAGCCTTGTGTGTACCAATTGTGTACACCTAAAATCCTTGGCATCATTCTTGACTTCTCTTTTTATCTGACAACCAGCATTCAATTTATTGGCGAATAATGTAGACTTTAACTTGAAATACATACCCAGGAATTGATGACTTCACCTTCACTGCTATCTTTCTGATCTAAGACATGATCATCTTTTGCCTGGATTATAAAATTATCTATTAAAAGATCACCTTGCTTGCACCATTTTGTCCTAAGGTCTATTCTCAATAGAGAAGTCAGTGTGATTCTGTTAAAACATAAGTTAGATCACATCAGCTTTCTACTAAAAAATTTCCAGTGACTTTTTATCTCCCTCAGAGTAGTAGTCAACATTCTTAAAATAATCTTCAAGGCAAGGCTCTGCATACTCTGGACCCCATTAACTCTCTGAATTTCCATTTACCAGATATCCTCATGGATCACTGTCTCACCTGCTTCAAGTCTTTAATCAAATCTTACTTTCCTGATGGATCCTTCCCTTTATAACATCACTGCTCTTCACCTTTCCAGCTCCTAAAACTTCCTAGTTCCTATTTTAGGATAATTTTTCTCCTTTGCAATTAGTACTACCTAGCACAGTCTGTATTTTAATTCTTTACTTTGTTTGTTGTCTACCTCTTCGAGTAGAATATAACCCTCACAGGGATTATATTATTTAGTTTGCTTCATTCATTTCTGTTTTATTCTCAGTACCTAGAAAGTTCCTGGCTCAAAATATGTGACCTACAATTATGTGTTGAATGAATGCATGAACAACATAATTAATCCTACAAGAACACTTCAGGCATATAGATTTGTTAAATAATGAATAAATGACACTCAATATAACATGAATGCTGTTGAGAATAATTAGGCATATGGGAAAAAAAGGTAGAGTTATAAAACAAAGTTAAGATTTAGGCTAAATGATGTACCCTGAATATCAATATTTTTGCTTAGGGTAAATCAGAAATTTGACTCTAAGGCATACAGTAGACAATGTAAGAGGAAAAAAAGTAACAGTGTCATGATTCAAAATTCTGACTCAAAATTAAGGCATAACAGTTTCTCAGGCAAAGTAAATTAATTCCAGAGAGCCACTTTCCCCAAGGATTCTAAAAAGGAAAAGCACAGTGAAAGGTAATAGAATATCTTTAGCAGCTCCTTAGGGTGTCCTTCAATAGGTCATGACATCTCACAGAATAATTCTGTATTAGCAATTCTAAAATGATCTAATATGTTATTTAGGTATTAGTGATCTGCCAGTGTTTCTTAATGTAGTCTATTGTAAGAATCTAGAAGAAAGAATAAACCACAAAATTTTCTGATAATTGGTCTTCCACTTGTTCATTCCACAAATATTTCTTATCTACAACGAACAATTAATGGGCTCAGTACTTTATACACAATAGCGTATCAAACCATGTTATTCCTTATGTGATGCATGTCACCTTTCCAAAAGTATCTCTTCTTTCAGTCTAATTTTGAGAATTAAGAGGGTACTGTTTGAATTATGTTTCCATTCCAGAACCTGGAATGTAGCTGCTAAGTTGATATATTTAACATATTTCTATGTGTTTAGTAATCATGATGTTATGGTTGTTAGCTTGTGCTTTTAACTCAAACAGACCTGAGTTTGAGATTTACTTCTACCGCTTACCATCAAATTGGACAAGTTACTTAATGACTGGAAGTTTCATTTTCCTCATGCAAAAAAAAAATAGTTATATTACAAAGGTGTACATACAGGGTTATTAAATGAGATATATAAATAACTTGGCCAGGCACAGTGGCTCAAGACTGTAATCCCAGTACTTTGGGGGTCCGAGGTGGGTGGATCACCTGAGGTCAGGAGTTCAAGACCAGCCTGGCCAACATAGTGAAACCCCGTCTCTACTAAAAATATACAAATTAGCTGGGCATGGTGGTGAGTGCCTGTAATCCCAGCTACTCAGGAGGCTGAGATAGGAGAATCGCTTGAATCCGAGAGGCGGAGGTTGCAGTGAGCTGAGATCACGCCATTGCACTCCAGCCTGGTCAACAACAGTGAAACTCTGTCTCAAAACAAAAACAAAACAAAAACAAAAACAAAAACAAAACCTTAGAAAAGAGCCTGGAATTTTGTAAGGAATCATGAACTTTTAATGATTAATATTGTCAACTGAGCTGTAAACAAACAAACATGCAAACAAACAAAAACCCTGAAAGGCCTAACAAGGTGTAGTGGAAGGCCACTCCTGTCTCACTTGGAAATGGTTAACAGAAGTATCTTGGTACTCATGAAAGAGTAGAAGATGTATCTTGAAAAGCAGGTAAGAAGTAGGCCATTTTATTTAAATGCTAAGGAGTCTGAATTTCTGTTTTAGAAATGGGGAACTACATATGAATTTTAAGTATGAGAATGACACAATCAGATCTATGCTTACATTTATCACTCTTTTGGCAGCCAGAGGATAACTGGAAGTTTGGAAATCTCAAAAGACTAGAGCCAGGGAACTAATTAATAATCAAGATAAAAGTTGATGAAAGAAAGTGGGATTGAGAATAAAAAAAGAAATGAACCATTTGTAATTGTTCCTCCTAACATTCCCTGTTTTGTATCTCATTATTTCACAGTACTGTCACATGACTTGTTAACTTTTCTGATATTTTAATTTGACCCAAGGGTTCTTTTGCTTATGATGCTATGTTGTGATGTACTCAGACCACTGATGTTTTAACAGTGTTTTCAATGCCTAAATGCAAAGCTTTATTAATATGAGCATTTCAAGAACTATATCAGGGACCATGGAGACAATATCTTGGGGAAGGAAAATCTTCTTTATTTTTTTTATGCTCAAGTAAAGCTTTGAATAGTTCTGTACACAGCTATCACAGTTGATATTGGCACCTGCTTTCATCCCATAGCCCATATTACACAAAACACTGTAACTGTTGTATGTAGTCAGAAAAAAACGGAAATTCTTTTATTAAAACAACACCAGTGCTACTGCAGAAGGTGTTAGATATTTTTGTCTGGCTCTACTTCTGATATTTTTACCAGAGTGTTCCAAAGTTAAATGGAAAGCTTAAAAAAAAACACAAAACAAAACAGGATAGGATATAACCAAAGGCGTATTGTACCAGCTCATCACAGTGAAGGAAAAGGAGGCAGCATGGTGAGTCACAAGCCCGAAAGGATCAGATGGTTAAAACAAGCCCTTCGTTGGTGCTGTTTTCCGAGGTGGTATCCATAAACCTTTGTGATTGATGGATCCAGTTGTTGTGAAAGGATGGGTGTAATGGAGAGAAGACTGTGGGCAGACGGGGAAGGAAGAAAAAAAACCATCCTCCTTGCCATTTCCTCATTAGGTTCTTACAATGGTGGGAGAAACCTGTTAGAAACTTAAAGGAGCCAGGAGACTTTTGTTTTCTCTTGTCTCTTCCATGTGCTTTTAAATAGCTGGTTTACTATGGGTAGGTCACTCAACTGTTGTTTTCTTAAATGTAAAATTCATTCAACTTTTATTCAAACAATAGATACTGAATGCCAACTGTGTGCTTTGCTCTGCTCTAACATGAGCATATAACAATGGAAAAAACAGAGACCTCCGAGAGTTTAATTCTAATGGGATAGTTAGATATTAAACAATCAAAATGCAAATATACATTATGAATATATAACACATTATTGTTCACATATAATGTGTGCTTCATATATTTATATATTTGGGATATGTTAATACATAGCCTGTTAAGTAATTATAAGATATATAAAGCTGTTATATAATATATGATATATTGCAGGTAATAAATATATAATGAAAAGAGATATAAAGTCTTTAAACATCACAAAAGGCATAAGACTCAAAATTTCTAGAACTGTTTTCAAAAGTACAATATGCTGTGTAAATTTAAACCACAATTATTCTTTCACGGGGTTATAAGGGTGATTTTGGATTCAATTTCAGGGTCCTCTATATCCAATAGAAGAAAGTTTCTGGCTTTAGAATGCCACTGACCTGTTGGACCTGAGACTTAGATCCATATCCTCAAAGGGTCTTAAAGATCGCACATGCAATCCAGTTTGGAGATGCAGACTGAGGGAGCCCCTCTCTGGGGCTTCTGGTTGGCATAAATGCTATGGCCTTGGGGCACCTTCCTGGCTTAATATGCTTTATGGTGTTGGACAGTGGCTGCCCTAGCAGTTAGTAAAAATATTATAGCACTTATGCTGCATGTAATTATTTGTTATGTCAACATGGGGGTAGGAGAGATGTTGGGTGTACCTTTTTTCTTTTTTTTGAGACAGACTCCCGCTACAGAGCAGTGCAATGGTTCAATTTCAGCTCACTACAACCTCTGATTACCAGGTTCAAGCAATTCTATTGCCTCAGCCTCCCGAGTAGCTGGGATTACAGGCAACTGCCACAATACCCAGCTAATTTTTTTTGTATCTGTAATAGAGACAGGGTTTCTCCATGTTGGCCAGGCTGGTCTCAAACTCCTAACCTCAGGTGATCCACTGGCCTCGGCCTCCCAAAGTGCTGGGATTACAGGTGGGAGCCACCGTGCCCGGCAGATGCTGGATGTATCTTTATGTCCCCTCTGCCTAGGAAAATGTCTTCACTCCTGGTAGGTGCTCAGAAATGAAACAATGATTACTTGGCACATGCTACTCATGATAGTTAATAATTATGTATCAACGTAACTGGGCTAAAGGATGCCTAGATAACTGGTAAGACAAATTTTCAAGGGTACCTGAGAGGGTGTTTCCAGAAGAAAGTAGCATTTGAATTAGTAAACTGAATAAAAAAGATTGACCTCACTAATGTGGGTGGGTACCATCCAATCTGTTGAAGGATTGACTAGAACAAATACATCAGGAAGGGCAAATTTGTTCTTTCTGTTTGAATTAGGACATCCGTCTTCTGCTCTTGGACATCAGCACTCCTGGTTCTTGTACCTTTGGACTTGATTTGGGACTTACACAAGTAACTCCCTAGTTCTCAGGCCTTTTGACTTGTGAATTACAATACTGGCTTTTCTGGTTCTCCAGCTTGCAGAAAGCAGATCATGGGACTTCTTGGCCTCCATAATCACATGAACCAATTCTCATAATAAATCTATATGTATATGTCTGTGTCTATATGTATACATCTCTATATCTGTATACATCTCTATATTTCTATATCCACCTATATACCTCTATTTATATAGAGTTATAGAAATATATATCTATTTAGATAGCTACCTTAGATAGATTTCTCTCTATCTGTATAGATATACATCTCTATATTGATGTATAGGTAGATCTGGAGATGTATATCTATATAGACACCTATCTATAAATATATAAAGATATATCTAGATATAGATATATCTATCTATATCTATATCTATCTATCGATATATCTGTATCTGTATCTATATCTATATCTATGTCTGTATCTGTATCTCCTGTTTGTTCTGTTTCTCTGGAGAAGCCCTTAGAGGGACTGGTGAATGTCGTAGAGCCACAATTGCATTAGTGCCTGGGAAATGTCCTTGCTCCTGGATGAGGCTCCTTCCACCTCATGTTGTTCCGTGCCAGATGTGCTGCCTTTAGTGCAGACATCTTTTTCTTTCTCAAAGTAACTCAGGGAGAAAAGAAACAAAGCAAAGGGGTAGTTTGGCACCCTTGGAAACTGTTCTCCTTATTTGTTAAATTCTTTTCTTTTCTTTCTTTTTTTTTTTTTTTGAGACAGGGTCTTGCTCTGTTGCCCAGGCTGGAGTGCAATGGCCTGATCATAGCTCACTGTAATCTTGAACTTCCGGGCTCAAGGAATCCTTCTGCCTCAGCCTCCTGAGTAGCTGGGACTACAGTCTTGTGTCACTATGCCTGACTAATTTTTAATTTTTTGTGGAGATGGGGTCTTTCTGTGTTGCACAGGATGGTCTGGAACACTTGACCTTAAGTGATCCTCCCACCCTGGCCTCCCAACATGCTGGGATTACAGGTATGAGCCACCGTTCCCGTCTAAATTATTTTTTTATTCTTTCTTGAGAACATCTTGCATTAATTCAAAAGGTTTATGTATATTTTCTTTTTTGCATGACAATGAAGCTAATAATGGACTTACTTATTTTAAAGTAGTTTAAAATGTTCTTTTTACATCTCATGGCTATATCACTCCATGGCTCAGAAATTCGTAGAAATGTTGGTATTATTTTAGCTTGGAAATAGATGGATCAGGAGGTATTGCCTCTTCCAGTTTTTAGAATTCTGGTGTAATGTTACCAAAATGAAGACAGTTTTAACTGAGACTGAAAAGTTGACAAACTATGTCAATACCAAATTTATTTCTGTAGTTTGTCAAGCCACTTTTTTCTTCCTAGGAAGTCTGCATTTTCAAACAAAGCTTAAACTGCTCTGGCTCAGTATATAATTGTACTTTTGTTTTTAAAGAAATTGTTACTATGGTCATCTGTGATTGAGATCCAATTATTCCAGAGTTAGACTTTTCCTATTTCTGTTCTCCGAAATTGCATAAAATTCAGCTGACATCAGCTGTGAAAATTCAGATAACTGCCTGTCTTCCAAGAAGATGACTCATTAACATGAGTAACTAAGATAAGTAAGATTTTCTTGTGAAATTCCTGGTGAATGCATTTTTTTTCTCCCCGTAGTCTACTCCCATGAAAATCTGAAGAAACAGCAAATATAAACTACCCAAACATAGTGGTGATATTGACTGATACAGATGCTTTGAAAAGCAATATGGTGGTTATGAGAACAAAATTGGGTACATGAGTTCACATGTAACATAGTCTCTAACTTTCCAATAAAAAAAGTTGAACTAATTGAGCCTCAGAAAGGTGAATAATTTTTTGAATTTCTATGATTTTTGGTAAAGCCAGCTTTATCTAATTTTGGTGTAAATTAAGACAGGCTAAAGTAGAAATGCAACTGGGGCTCATTACCTTCATTTCTGTTTATAGAAGCAGAAGGCAACCAGGAAACAAATGGGAAATGATGCAGAGACTGAGGTAATGGGTGCTAATGATTCAAACGCAAATGGAATAAATTATTGGTTTAAATGTAGAAGCAGGAGAGTCAGGTGATCCACAATTTAAGCTGTGTTAGCTGCCATATTGCCTGAGAATCACTGGTAGACAGCAGTTTTGAAATTTGGGGAAGAAAAATCATAAAAGAGTGATATTCTTGGAAAAGAATGGGTAATTCTGAAAATTCTTGAAAAAATACAGGGATTAGTGAAGCAAGATACATAGAGAGCTCATGAATGGGCTCCATGTTGTTCTTGAACCCTTAAAAATATAGGCAAACATTCGACTGGTTTGCAACTATGCATTTTTTTTGGTTGCGGGAGTGGAAATGTGCCCAGCCTCAGAGAGTAATCTTAATGGTGGCTTCAAGGAGGTTGTGGACAAATGATAGACATCCTTACATTCAGAATGTTATTTGAGAACTCGAAGTTGAAATAAGGACCAAGGAAGTACAGTTACACCCTCAACTGAAAAATCTCTGTGATCCAGCTTGTCCCGGGGGATTCCACATAGGACAAGCGCTTCTAGTGATTCATGGAAGTACTAGTGGGCCACTAGCACTCTGCTGGATGGTTAGACGTGAAAACTGGAGCTTCTGTGCCAGATTCTATATAAAAGTTAAAGAGGTTGTTGTCGCCAACATAGCTCGATGGAGGAGAGAAAAAATTTCTGGGACATAGTTGTACTGTAGGGAAGTCTGTTGAAATTTTTGGACTTAAGTAATCTTTATGACATCTTCATATTGACCAACACAGCCTGTGGTCAAAGCAGCTGTTTGGCAAATCATATTGAAATGTCACTAAAGCTGAGGATTCTTTTAAGTAGTATAAATATTTAGAGTTATTACCCAGTGAGAATAGCTCATTACGATATGTTCTTAGAATATCAAATATGTTTTTTCTTTGATCATGCACTTACTAGTCATATGACTTTTTTCCAGTTACATAAATCTCTGTATATTTCAATTTTCTCATCTGAAAAATGGGGTCAATAATTGTAGGTATTTCAAAAGTTTATTAAGAGGAATAAATGAGTTGATACACATAAAGCATTTAGAACAGTACTTGATCCATGTTAAAGATTTAATAAATATTGGGTATTATTATTTTTCATTATTTGGGTGGTTTTTCTACATATATGAAAGCCAGATTTATAATTATCATACTTATTATAAATGACACCAATCTATTTAGGGTTAAAGTTTAGAAATATTACATAAAACCACATTATAACATTTACTAATGTAATCCCTTTTTAATTTTCATACTTTATATAATTATCACAGTATATTTATTTATACTGTATATACTGTTAAGTATCATAGGCAATGTTTTTAGCATTCTATGCATGGAAAGGAAACATCTTCTCCAGGACTCTTTAAAATAGATTACTGAGCAGTTATCCCTGATGGGAAGTTGAAATTCACACGATAGACACTGACTCTTTAGACTTTATTTCACTGGCCCGGTGGAAGATGGACCTCTGTATGTGAAGAGAGGTCAACTGATTCACTGAAGGTCAGAGACAGAATGGCTGGGCTGAGACCAGTTTCTGGTTTTCCTGACTTCTAGTATGTTTCTTTTGCTTTTCTTATGAGGAACAAATAATCTTGTAACCAACAATTTAAAATAAAGCATTTCAAATAACCTGCTTCATACTGTTTTAAAATAGCTATACCTTAAATATAAATCTCTCACAATTTCACTTTCTATTTAGAGTACATGGAAGAAAGGAAATTAAATAGTGAACTTATGTGCTATGATCAGTGATTGGGCTCATTTCTGAGTACCCAAGGCTTGAAATTACAAATTCAATAAAATTGTCTGAATTTCTGCTTGAAACTAGATACGCAATTGCCTTTCACGGTAGAGATAATAGCCCTTTACCTTGTTCTTTCTTAAAGAACACTTTGCCCAAGCTGCATATTACAAGGAAATGGAGCATTTATTACTTGGTGTTGTGAAGTTTCTCCTAGTTCAGCAGGATCCCAAAGAAGAGCTCTCAGAAAGCATTAAAAATTAGAAGTGCACAGGTATCTGAGAGCCAAGTTGTTTTTAGCTTACTGGCTTTTTGTTTATAGCTTATAAAACAATTTAAGTAGAAACTCTGAGCCTGTGTGGAAATCCTATCTGGGAAGCTGCTTTTCAAATGCATAGGTACCTAAATATGTTGCCTAATGTGATGATTCAAATTGTACAACAGTTGGTCTGGTCATTTACCTAGAGGTTTTATCAAATTTGCTAAAATGGTAAGCAGACTAGCTAAGTGTGGTCCCTGGGATCTGAAAGATGGAAATCTAGCTTACAACAAGATTAGGACATTCCACTGGCCATATCTCAAACAGGAATCATAGCATAAAAACCCCAACCTTCATATTTGGTTATTGAGACAAATTATCAAATACACTTTGGATTCTACTGATTTCTATGAAGAAATCCCATTCTTCACATCAGCAAAAAGCAGACTCCTTCCTACCCAGAGTGAATCAGGCCCCCATGAAGTGCTGTATTCTTCTGAACATTATTGTTTAGTTTGTATTCACACAGCTCAACCACTAAACGACCTCTTTTAACCTGAGGTCATTTTGTAGGCTATGTTTGTCTGTTGAAACAACCAGGTATTAGTTACTTTATGCAAGATGGTTTTGGTGTGTAGTGTGTAGGTGTAGTTGACTCTCTCTGGCCATTTATGTAGCGTATCTATTGTCTTGGTACTGTCCAGGAGTTAGTACTGAAAGTTTTAAGTCCTAGGAAACTCCTCCTTAGAATATGAAAAGTCCTAGTTTTCAGGGATGAGTGAGGAAGGTTGGGGAGAGAGTACAAAATGCACATAGTGGCCCCAAAAGCATGGCCTGGAAACAACACTGTTTTGAGTTTTAAATGAATACAGCATAGATTATCTACCTTTTATAGTTGCTGTCACTATTTTTTCTTACTTCCTTTTTCCCTGATCACTGATACTGACAACCACGATTTGTGGTTCATGGAAATAAATGTGGTAAAAATGTGCAACTTTAGTGCGTTGCAATCATGAGTGTAAATGTTAACAGTCAGTGACTTTACCTGTTGATTAATCACTTTTTTTTTTTTGTAGTCAGAGAGTACTATCTTAACTTTTAAGACTGCAAAATGCTGTTGCTTTTTCTGGGTAACCATATTTGATTTGATTTTTTTTTCTTTGTTAAGACAGGGGGTTGCTCTATTGCCCAGGCTGGAGTGTAGTGGACAGTTATGGCTGACTGTAGCCTTGACCTCGGGCTCAAGTAATCATCCTACCTCAGCCTCCCAAGTAGCTGGGACTACAGGTGTGTGACAGCATGCCTGGATAATTTTTTGATTTTTTTTTTTTTTGTAGAGATGGGGTCTAGTATGTTGCCCAGGCTGGTCTCAAAGTCCTGGGATCAAGCACTCCTCCCACCTCGGCCTCCTAAAGTGTTGGGATTACAGGTGATCCACAGTGCCTGGCCCACATTTTCTAATAGTTCTGAAAGTGACAATGAGAAGGATTACAGTGGCAATTCCAGCATGACCCAAACATTATAAAAGTGAAGTTTAAATGATTATACTATTTTAATGATAGGTGGAAGAACACATAGAACTGAATTATGTGGGCAAATACCCTAAACAAGATTGTATAATATGCAGAAAAAATTGGGGATTGGGCATGGTAGGGAAGATGATATAAAAGCATATGCAGATACTCCTTGACTTACAGTGGGGATTCTGTCGCAATAACCATAACTTGAATTTGCATGGCTGACTGGGAGCTCCAGCTCACTGCTGCTACCCAGCATTGCAAAAGAAGCATGGTCTGTATTGAATGGGTATTGATTTTGCACTATTGTAAAGTCGAAAAATCATTAAGTCAAACCATCATAACTTAGGGACCTTCCTAATGAAGAATGGGTTTCAGAAGTCAGGATGAGACAAACAAGTTATTCTAAGTCAATCAAAAGTTGTTTTGGCTAGTAAAAAGAAACCAATGCTCAACCAAAAATAGTAGCTCCTGAATTAGCTGTGCAAAGTACATGAAAGAACACACATTATTTTATTGTTCACATGATTGCTCTATGAAACTGAGTCAAGTTAGTTTCTGAGGTTGCCACTAACCTCAGAATGGCTTGTGCAACTAACCTCAGAAAAGAGAAATTTGGATAACAAATGGTTGAGCTGATTCTATCATATTTAACATTAATTTTTTCATTCTTTCTATAGTATTAATATATAATGTGATGCCTCAAATCAAAGTAACACAAAATATTCCTCCTAGCTCTTAAGCACTTTAATCCCAAAAATGAAGTTTCAAAACATCTTGAATTTTATGAAGATTTTAGTAAAGTCTCAGAAAACATAAAACAAAAGATGGTTGATATCTTGTCCAAGTACAAACTAGACTTTTCTTTTCTGTCTGCATATTCCATAGATAGTGCAAGTAAAAATTTTGGGAAATTCTAGCTATAAACTTCTTCCCCAAAATAATGAAGAAGATCTTCCCAGTGAAATGTTCTGAACATTGTTACAGAAAGAAGAGTATGATAGGATTACCTGTGGTATTGAAATATTTATAATAAAAGTTTTTGGTTACTTTTTATTTTTCTCAAAATGTGAAGAAGCACTTAATGGGATATTTGACTTTATAGACATGAAAGGAGACAATTTCCTTAAATATGTGCCTACAAGGTGAATGTAATTTTTGCTTCCCATAGGAAAGTTAAATTCTGACTTGACATCAAATCATGTTTTCAAAGTGTAGGACAAGATGAATGCATTTTTAAAATTTGGAATTATGTTGAGGGTGAAATGGAGAAGAGAATTATAGCAAAAGAAATTTATATGCAGTTTTCTCAAAACTGTTTGATAGTTTTTTAAGAGTACATAGGTACGTAGAAAAGGATGAACTAACTTGCACTTCAGTTTCTGAATGTCATAAACAGGGAAGCCAACCAGAAATGATTTCTTCAATTTCTTTACAAGAACTAACTTATTTGGAATTCAGATTATTTGAACTTCAAAGCCTCAAGTACAAATTAACCTCTGTTTCTCACGAAAAAGAGGTTATAAGGTATGATGACGTCTACTGTGCTTTAAAGAATTTAATGATGATGGGCATTTTAGATGTAGATAGTAATTATAATAAATTTATAGATGCAAATAACCTGATTGACAAATAACTACTCTATCAAAACCAGCCTGAGGATACAAGTGGATGGAAAGTTTTGGAGCTCTGGAAACTAATTCCTATGAATGTAAAAACTTGCTTTTGCGAGTAAGCAAAATTCTAAGTATTCCATGCTTAAACACTTGCGTGGAAAGGATATTTAACCTGATACTATAGCTTTGGACTGACACCAAGAGTCAGTGAAATGTGGGCTTGATGTGAGAAGAGCTGCAAGTCAAAGTGAATTTTATGTTGGATTGTATTCAGTTTTACTACTACGTAAAAGAAGAAAAGGATGCCTAAAGACTGAGTCAGTTCAGTTCAGAGAAGTATTATTGGAAAAGAAACTAGAAAAAGAAAAAATATCCTGGGACAAAGATAAACACATCAATATTTTTTTATCATTAAATACAGGCAATATCTGTTTAGTCATGCTTACATTCTTCTTTTAAAGTCACATTTATATATTTAAGGAGTACACAGTAATAATGCCTACAAAATGTAAATACCCAATAGGGTTAAAAAAAAGAGTTAATTTGTTCTTTTAGAGAAATGTTATAAAAATATAAATATATATTTTGCTCACGTGTTATTTAATTTGTCCTATTATAAGTAACTATTGTTTATTGCTCATTAACTATTTCTATTGTTGTTTTGTTTAAATTATAGCAGTTACACAAAGAAAAATACATACAGAATAATCTATAATTTTGATAAATACCTATTATTCATATTTTAATGTTAAAGTAATTGCACATATGAGTGTTATTTATTATATAGCATATTATTGTGGGTTCTTGGTTTGGTTTGACTGTGTCACAGGCTGGCTTTCTAAACCATTGGTCACCCTACCTTGAAGGCAGGTTGACATACTGCCTCATGTCTTCTTCTCTATTAATGCAGTCGAGCAACAAACACCAGAAAGCTGTTGTCAGGAACTGCCCCAGAATCATCACTTTTTCTTTTCCTATCTGTTTTTACTCTGATAATGAGTATTTCAGACTTAGGTGCTGCATGTGGCCTCAGCCTGCAGGGAAGAGGAATTGCAAAACACCCTTCAGGGATATGAGGGCTACCCTGACCCAGCACGTAGATGAGATGGAGTACTTTGAAATGGATGAGACCTTCTCTCGGCAATTTAGATATAACGGTTATTTGATTTCTTGAGCATTTTTACTCTTAGTTTCTACCTAACTTGTCTGGGTTTTGTCCCTTTAGTCCCCAAACTGACTACAGTGACATGTTGAAATCTTATACAGTTGAATGGAAGCAAACTGTTCACAGGACCTCTATCTGTTTCCAGTCCAATCCAAATACAAACAAATGCTAACTATTCCATTAACTGTAAAAACATTAAAACAGTACATATTGGGCTTGTTATTTCACAGTGTTTAGAATGCACTTTAGGACTGAGTGAAAAATTGATAGAGCAACCCTAAATGTCTGAGTCAAACCATGAGGCATGATAGAAAGCTCTAGGTCACAATTTTTCAGGTTTGTGCAAATGCAGAATGCATAAATATTTACAATATTGTAGATATATTTACTCTACTAATATATATGCTCTTGCATATACACACACATGCACGCATAGAACAGGTGTTGGAAAAGTAAATTTCTGACTTTTTTAAAGGTCAGAAATCTTTATGTCCCAAGACAACTGATATTACCCTATGCAAATGCTGTTCGTATCTGATTTGCTGCCTAATATAGGCACTGTGCAATTTCAAACACATTTTAATTTGTTCAAACGCCACTAATAATCCTAATTAAATAGAAACTTCTGACTTTATAATAACAAATAATTAGCATTGACAATAAAAGTGTAAATGAAGACATGATTGATGAATTTGTTTATTAACCATTAATAATGTTAATTTAAAATTCTATGGGTATATTTGTCTATGTGTAGATAGTATATTTTATTACATGTAATTTCATAAAACTTACAGACAGATTTAGATTTGAATTAACAGAAGAATCAAGCAGACCCTTTTTTTGTTAAAAATTACATATTTTTTGTTGTTGAATAAATAGAAAGAATATACTTAACAAAAAAAGGACAAAATGTAAAATAAAATTGCAATCTCATTAGACCCAAACATATAGAGATATGAAAATTATTACAAACCAGTTTAATTTATAAAAACTTTGTGGTAGCTGTTACCTCAGTAGAAGGAGACTTTATTCTCTCTGAAAATAATAAAGAAAAATGAAAAGATTGCTCTAACAATAACCATGACTCCAAGTAACATCTTAATTTAATCAATTTTGGTACATTTGATGGGAAGGCAATGTCTTATCTTTGGATCTCACCTAGTGCCTAATACTGTTTGAACAGAATGAGAGCTCATTTTAAAAATACTTTTTCGAAAAACAATTGAGTTGTGAAATTGGTCCAAGTGGAAAAATATGAAAAAATAATATCAGCTTAAATTTTATACCTCATCTCCAAATTTAAAGGCAGTACAACAATGTCAACTTTTAGAAATAAAAATCTTATCACAGTTTAGTATTAATTTGTAGGTAACACAAGCATGGCATATATACATTCACACTGGGAAATTGTATACATTACTATATTTTAACTGGTTAATTTTAACTGATTATCAGTTCCATTCAGCTCTTCCTATTTCAAACCACTTACACCTTCACATGCTCTTCCTTTAATTCACTACATAGGGTCAATCTATGGTATTTTAAGTACAGTATGAGGAAATTTCTTGTCAGAAATGTTGTGCTACTAAAGCCCAATATGGAGCAAATTTCCCTTAATGCAGATTTTTCTTCCTGCCTTTTAGACATAGGCTTTCTTTTTGAACACTGTGGTCACCAAGACGGGGATTTAATACTTCAAATGAGCTAAATTTTCTCTCTAAACAATCTCAACTAGTTCCATGGCTTCAACTTACCATCTAAGTCATGCTGGTCCAACCTGCAACCTGTGGGCTGCATGCAGCCCAGGATGGCTTCAAATGTGGCCCAATACAAATTCATAAACTCTTAAAACATTATGATTGTTTTGTGATTTTTTTAAGGTCCGTCAGCTATTGTTAGTGTTAGTGTAGTTTATGTGTGGTCCAAGACAATTCTTCTTTCAGTGTGGCCCAGGGACACTCCTGATCTAAATGTTGATGTATCTCAATCTTTCTCTAAGTTCCCAGAATGTTATTTTTAATTTACCTAAGGGATGTTAGATTTCTCTACTTTGATGTCCTATGGGGACTTTGCATTGTCTACTTGCAATCAACATCCATTTTTATCTCCTTTGTATGTTCCAATACTCTTCCACCATTCACATAATATTAAGGGGCTATTGGTCTAAACAGCATGTTTTAAATACTTTTTTGTAGCTAGGGTCATGGATGTGATTGGGGTTGTGCCAATGAAATGCACTCAAGAACTATTTGGAAAATGGAGGTGATTTTTTTTTTTATAGTGGTGTGGGCAGAAAAGCAGCTCCAGCAGACAAGAGTTATGGCATCAGGTGCTCTGAACTCCGTCTTCAATGCCCCAGATATGATGTTGGCAGCAGTGGCCTTACTTCAGGGTGGAAATAATAGTTCCTCATCTATAAATTCAGTTTTCTTCATCAATCCCTCATGGATCTAACCATGAAACTGCTTGTCATTGTGCAGTTTCTATCTTGGATAACATCACCACTTCTAGACAACTACCCAAGCCAGATGGCTCTCAGGTCCAATTCATCACCATTGACTTTTGAACTTTTCAATATTCCCATATTTTCACTTTCCTGTTGGATACATTGACATATCTGACTCACTACCTGTCACCCCAGACCTGACACATCTAAAATAATTTTTTTCAAGACAAATTTAAGAAAATGATACTATTATCAATAGAAATAGACAGTCCTCTTAATTGCACTCTTCTATATCTGTTAATTATAGTACTAAATTTCTCCCAGGCACTCAGGCTTGAAATGCTAGATTCATTTGTCACTGTTACCTCTCTCATCTTGAATTTTCAATCATTCTCTGTTTAGAGAGCTTAGCATTTTTCATTGGGATGTTGCAACAGGCTGTTAACTAGTTAGTTATTTCTGTTCTTTCCTTCTTTAATTTCCTACTGCTGTGACCACACTGATTTTTAAAACTCTCCATTGACTAATTTATTTCCCTCTTCGTAAACTTTCAATGATTTCCTACTGACTTTTTATTTAATAAACTTCAAATATGTTAGCCTGGCATTTAAACTTCTCCATAATTTCCTTATTTGAAATAATGTCTCATTATTCTTTTAACTGTTCCCTCTGTAAAATAGTCAGGATGCAATAGGTTATGCTTCATAATAAGCAGCTCTCAAATCTCAGGGGCTTGGAGTAGAAAATGCATGATATATGTGCTTGAGGCTTAGCTGGGCCTCTGTTCATCACTTTCCTTATGCCAGATCCCAAGCTAATTAAGCAACCACTTTATAAAACGGTGCCAGTCATTGTAGCTGAGGGAAAAGGTGGGTCTTGAACTGGAATTCAGTGATTTGGCCAGAGGTAGTCATGTCATTTCCCTCTTTTCTGTGAAAACAAAGACAGACATATAATTACTGTACTTTTCTACTTATTGTTTTCTTTAAATATCTTTTGCTTCTCTGTCTTTAGTCTCTGCTTAAGTTTTTGAACATAAATGTTTCCTTATCTATCCACATCATACCCATTCCTTTATATCCAGCTTTCATATCTCATCTTCCAGTAAGACTTCCCAGATTAGCCAAATCTGCAATAACCTCTTCCCTTTACACTCCTAAGAAAATTGGCTGATTATTTTGACATCTTTGCATTGATGCATTATGTTATCATTTTAACTTTAAAAGCAATGCTTAGATTCTTTTCCTAAAGTTGTAGGGAGTGGTTCCCCTTTTTTTGTATGCCACCCACTCTGGTTGCCACTATATTCTTCATTTACAGGCTCTCATGCTTTAAAATTTTGATGGATATCTTGGAAATAGATAAACCCAGGTCAAATTTGTAAGAACATAAAAACATACCAGCTTAAACTTTGAGAGACCCTTGAATTAATACTACATAGAATATGTTATACTGCTACTAATATAGAAAATATAAATAAGTATCCAAGATAGAACACATTTTAAATGGGGTTAATTTATTGGTAAAAGCCTAAGAGTTACTCTATCAATACTATGTTAAAATATGAAACTGAATTTTAACAAAAAGGTGCTATTCTCTCATAGATTATATGACTTTAGGTGAAAGCCTTGGGTTACCATGCATATATTGCTTTAATAGTAATACAATTATTGTGCTAATTTGAATGATTAAAAATAAATTTCTGCTAGTGGACATTTTTTAATTTTATGGCCCACATGTCCCAAATCTTTAAATATTGCTGGCACAAAAATATGGGAAGCAAAAATTTACTAGCAACATGAAATATGAGACTACTGCAATATCTATCTTCAGGTTATCTTTTTAGAATTGTATATTGATTTGAAGAGAATTTTACCATTTTATCCCTATGCCCTTGGAAATTTGAGGTAGAGAAAAAAGATGAGAAATACATTGTACAGAATAAGTTGCATAAGATAGGATGATTAGCAAAAGTGAATGAGACAGGCAGGACATTTGGAAATGTACAAACTATTGCTTGTGCATCTTTTTCTTACTTAACAAAGTGGTTAAGTAGCACATTGATCTTCAAAGGATGACAATAAATTGTGCATACTCTGCAGCCATCTCATCTTTATGCCTACAAATTGTGTATTGTGCAGAACTGAATTCTTCAGGACTCACTTGTTATAAAGAAGAAAATCTTGGCACCAGCTTTCTGATACTGACTTGCAATTATACCACATTGGAGAAGGGAAAAAATTGATTCCCTTTTTTCACTTGATGTATTTTTAATTAATTTTTTAAATATTGAATATATAAGGAGAGTAATAATATTTGAATAAGGTAAAAAGAATGGCGATAAGATCAATATCTGGGTATTACCAACCAGTTTAAGAATAGGATACTAACAGTACATTTGAATTTCTCTGTGTGTCCTTCTTCAATTCCATACCTCATATGTTTGTATTTCTAAATAATATTTGATTTTGTGTTTTTGAAATTTATATAAATAGAATGATGCTATATTTAGTCTTCTGTGATTAGCCTTTTAAACGCAGCATTATGTCCTGAGACTCTATTTTGATATATATGGCTGAAACACTTTAATTTATACTGCTGTAGAGTATTTCATGTAAGAATACACCAAAACTTTATTTATTCTATAATTGATGGGTATTTCAATGAGTATTATTTTATTATTGTTATTGTCAAAAAATGCTGCTATAAATACTATTTACCTATTCTCTGTTGCAATTGTTCAAAATGTTTCTAGGATATATGCTGGTAGTGGGATTGCTCAGTGGTAAGGTTGGTGCATTTTTAACATCTTGACATGGTATTAAATTGCATTCCCACTTGCATCTGCAAATGCTAGGTATTGTTGCCTACACCTGATGTTCTCTGGCTTTAAGTTTTCTGAAATCTAGAGGGTGTAACATGGTTGGCTTAGTTTTACTTTCCCTGATGATTAATAAGATTATTTCTTTTGTTTTTAGTGAATAGATATTGAATTCCATTGAAGGATTTTTCTGCCTCAATTGAAATAATCATCTAATATTTTTCTGCTGTAATCCATTCGTGTGGTGAGTGACATTAATTAATTTTATAACTTTACATTTTCGGGAAAAACTCATTTTGATCATGATGTATCATCCTTTTCATGTGTTGCTGGATTCAGTTTGCTAATGCTTTATTTTGTATCTTTCCTCATGACTACTTTTTCTTTCTTGTGCTCTCCTGGTCAAATTTTTATACCAAGGTTATGCTAGTCTCATAAAATAAATTTGGTCAGGTTTTTTTTTTATTTTTTCTATTTCTGTAATGGTTTTGAAAGATGTAAATTATATAACCTCATAGAATTTGTTGGCTAAATAATCTCAGATTTGTATTCCCTTTGTGGGAAACGTTTTGACTTTGGACTCTACTTATCTATAGTTATAGAATTATTCAAATTTTTTATTTATTTTTACAGCAATATTTGGACAGTTATATGTTTCTAGGAATTTGTCCTATTTAAGTTCAGTTTTTAAAGTATTGGTATAAAGTTGTTAATGCTATTTTATTATGTATTTAATCTTTTCAGTATCAGAAAATATGGATGCTTTCCATTATTAATTAAGTTTATTTGTGTCTTCTCTTTTTAAAATCATCCTTGAGTTTTGTCAAAGTTATTAGTGTTATCAAATAATTTTTTGGCTGCGTTAACATTCTGTATTGTATCTTTGTCTTATAGCTTATTATTTTCTGTTTTTATATTTATTATTTTGTCATCCATTTAACTTTATTCAATTACTTTTCTAATTTCTTAAATTGGGTATTTAATTTATCTATTTTCAGGATTAAATTTTTATAATGCAAGGATTTTTTAAAGCTATAAATTTCTGACCCAGAAGTATTTTAACTTCACCACACAAGTTTTGATATATAGCATTTTAAATCTTTCATATGATTTCTTTTTTAACCCATTTAGTTAATTTAGACATTAGGATTGATACGTTTAAATAAATTCTTGATTTCTAACTTAATTGCAATTTTATTAGAGATTGTGGACTGGATAATAACTATTTTTTTGAAATTTGTTGAGGTTTGTTCATCAGATGGAAGGTCAATTTTAAAAAACAATTAGTCCATGTATCTTGAAAAGTATGGGTTATTCTTCAATTGTTCGCAATCTTCTACATTTTAAAGGCAAATACAATATAAAAATAAGAAGCTTCATTCTCCCAACTGAAAATGAGAAATTTCCCTTCCCTCCCTTTTCTGTCAGCATTAACCTTAGAAAATGTAATGAAGTAATTAACTAAAACTTAAAGTACTTAAATCATTTTGAAGACTATATAGGGATTTCACCAGCTTTAAGAATATCTTTCTTTCTTAGGGACCTAGGTATCATATCTTTGAAATGTTAACAAGGGAGCTAGTGAGATAGCACCCTTATCTCTCATTTTCTGTGGGCAGGTAGGAGAGTCAGTGGGTGTATTGTTCCAATTTGCAAAACCATCTCTTGTCAAAAATATATGATAAATTCTCCAACCTCCCCCAAACCTCTGCTCTGGATCCAGCTGATTAGCTAACACAGATGGTTACCTACTTACCAGGTAAAGTTAGGATGTGTGACTGATGGTGCTATCAAGTCCTCTCACTTGAGAACTAGTTATTATCTCGTAAACATGTATGTAATGGGTTGTATCTGCTTGCCTATATAAAAGGCAAGATTTCAGTCTTTGCAAACTCTTAGTGGATTGCCTGTGATATGTATCACATTCTGGCTTAATACTCTTTCAATAATACAACATCTTCTGTTTCTACTACTTTTGTGAAGAGGATGTCTGGGTTGGGAGAAGATATTGTTCTTCTTTCTTGTGTTTTAGAGACAGAGTCTTGCTTTGTTGCCCAGGGTGGAGTAGAGTGTGCAATTCAGAGCTCACTGTAGTCTCTAGCTCCTGGGTTTAAGGGATCCTCTTGCCTCAACCTCCTGAGTAGTTAGTTAGGACTACAGGCATGCACCACCATACTTGGCTAATTTTTACTTTAGTTTTTTTCTGTAAAAACAAGGTCTTGCTATGTTGCCCAAACCTGTCTCGAACTCCTGGCCATCCTTTAGCTTCAGCTTCTCAAAACCCTGGGATTACAGGTGTGAGCCACTGGGCCCTGCCTAAGAGTTTTGTTGTTTTAATTATATTTTCCCAACATCATGTTCACACACAAAGTTTTTAATTGTGTTGTTCAAATCTTCTACATCTTTACAGAGCTTTTGATTTAATAACTATCAAGAGAGGTATGATAGCAAATTTGTCCATTTCTACTTGAATTTAGTTAATATTTACAGTATATATTTTTAGATTATGATAATATGGGCATTCAAGTTTAGAATTATTACATTTTTCTTTAAATTGAAAACATTGTCAAAATAAATTAACTTTATTTCTAATAATGTGCTTTGTACTAAAATGTTAATATTAGTAACAACAATTTATTTCACTTACCATTACACAGAATTCTGTTTCTAGTGTGTCTTTGTTTTTAGCTCTCTTTTATATATGATATAACTGATTTTTTAAAAATTCAGTTTTAAAATGTTTGTCTTTACTGGAGAGTATTCTCCCTTTACTGATTATCATTACCGGTGTACTTTGATTTGTTTCTACAATCTTGTTTATTTACTTTCTTCCCCCTCTGTCTGTTTTTCTCTTGCTTTATTTTGAATTCATTAATTTCCTCTCTACCAGTTTTGAGGTTATATACCCCTTTTATAATAAGTTGATAGTTACCTGAAGAATTTCAACATGCATACTTAACAAAACAAGGTCTAAATTTAAACAATGTTTCATCTTCCTCCTAAACAATACAGGGGTTTGTAGAATACTTTAATTCATATCAGTCTCCCCCTGACTTACAAGATATTATTATCCAATGTTTTTATTTATTTTGCTATATTGCTCCTTTATACATTTATATTTTAATTAGCTTTACACACATATTCTAGACATTTATTTCTATGTTTATTATTATTCCTTTCTGTATCTCACAATTTCAATAGGGGACAATTTTCCTTCTATCAGAAACAGATTCTTTAGAATATTCTGTGGTGAGGGTTTGCTAGTAGTAAATTTTCTCAGTTTCAGTCTGATAGTAGTATTAGATATATAATTGTAAGGTGATAGTTTTCTTGTGTTGGGAGGGTAGGGTGATAAAAACAGTACTCCACCAAGTGATCCAGAAATATGATAACCAGCCAAGATATTGTTCAATATGGAAGCACTTGGCAGGTACTAAGATATAAAAGATCTTAAATAATACAGAACTAATGAGACTATCTTAGAGTAAAAGTGTTCAAACATAGAGTCAAGCAATGAAATAAAATTAACCTTAAGAATGAATACATCATGGAAAAATAGCTGGTGATGAACATCAGATCTATTTAAATATTGACCTGGGATTCTGGGACAAGATGGCAGAATAGAAACAGCTCCGGTCTGCAGCTCCCAGCGAGATTGATGCAGAAGGCGGGTGATTTCTGCATTTCCAACTGAGGTACCTGGTTCATCTCACTGGGACTGGTTAGACAGTGGTGTAGCCCCTGGAGGACAAGCAGCAGCAGAGTGGGCATCACCTCACCCAGGAAGTGCAGGGATCGGGGAACTCCCTCTCCTAGCCAAGGGAAGCCATGGGGTCAGTGCTGTCTGGCCCAAATACTATGCTTTTCCATGGTCTTCACAACCTGCAGACCAGGAGATTCCCTGGGGTGCCTACATCACCAGGGCCCTGGGTTTCAAGCACAAAACTGGGCGGCCATTTGGGCAAACACCGAGCTAGGTGCAGGAGTTTTTTTTTTTTTTTTTTTTTTTTTTTTAATCTTTCAAGCTTTTATTTAAATGCCATGATCCAGGATGGATGTTAGATCTTGTTAAAAGCAGCCACATCCATGGACTGCATATAGTCCTCAAAAGCAGTGATCTGCTCCTCCAGCATATCTGTTCCAACTTTATCATCTTCAACTACACATTGTATTTGAAGTTTCTTAATTCCATATCCCACAGGAACTAGTTTAGATCAGCCCCAGACTAAGCCGTCTGCTTGAATGCTTCTGACACACTCCTCTAATTTCGCCATATCTGTCTCATCATCCCACGGTTTTACATCCAGTAAGATGGAAGACTTGGCAACAAGTGCAGGTTTTTTGGATTTCTTTGATTCATATTGTGTAAGACGTTCTTCCCTTAGCCTCTTCGCTTCTTCACTTTTCTCCTCATCATCAGATCTGAAGAGATCAATGTCATCATCATCTTTACTATCTGTAGCTCCACTTCCTGTAGTGTCTTCCACATCCACAGGACCATACTTGCCCAAAGCTTTCTTCACTCCTGGCAGGCTGGCCTTTTCCTTTTCATAAGACTTGATGTGATTATACCAACGTAGGGCATGACCCAAGTCGGCAGGCGGTGGGCCGGACACTGCTTCAAATACTGCCACATCTGCTTGTGATGGCACATACCGCCCGATGTAGCTCTTGTCCGCCAGGTAGTCGCTGAGCACCTGGAGGCCGGCGGGGCTTTTCAGATCTCCGAAACCCATGACATCTGCTGTATCCAGAGCTCCACGGTTCCGGAAGATGATGGGAACCGCCCCTTGAAGCGCCAGAGATGACCAAAGATGCTTGGCCTCGGGGCTACAGGCCACTTCTGGCGGAACTAGGAGTTGTGTGTGTGTTTGCTTGTTTGTTTTGTACCCCAGTGGTGCCTGGAATGCCAGTGAGACAGAACCGTTCACTTCCCTGGAAAGGGGGCTGAAGCCAGGGAGCTGAGCTGTCTTGCTCAGAGGATCTCACACCAACAGAGCCCAAGAAGCTAAGATCCACTGGTTTGTTACATTTATTTTTAAGAGAAAATTCTACCAATCAATTCACTTTTAGATATTCTAGGTCCAAGAGCATAATAATATATACATTCTACCTATTAGCTTATTGAATTCTCAAGAAAACAACACTAAAAGTAGGCATTATTATCCTCACTTTACAGATTAAAAAAATTGAGAATCACAGTTCTACTACTTACAAAAGTATAATCACTGGGAGATTAAACTTTTCTTAATCTTTTTGATTCTCAATTTTTAAAAAATAAGTGTATTTTGGTAATTTATTTATAATCATTAACTATTTTCAGACATTGCTCAAACAAATCTTGATTTCTAGGTCTAGCCTCAAACTCACCAAACCATCTTAACTTGGAAGTAAATGGAGAGATTGTTTACTATAGTGATGAAGAGCAGAGACTTGGAAGCAGACAGCATAGGCTTGAATGCCTGTTTCTGCCTTGATTTGCTCTACCTTATGAGCAAGTTGCTTAACCTCTCTCTGTCTTGATTTTCCCATCTGAAAAATCATTATAGATTGTTCTTATGTCACAGGTTTTCTTGAAGATTTAGTAAGTTAGTGTTTGTAAAGTGATTACAATACTTTACAAGGTTATGTTGGGGAGAAAAAGATAGGTACCTCCAATGAAGGGCCCATGTTAGCTTAGTTTGATATAAAAAGGGCCTTTAAACTTTTTTGACTTTGTGGCCACAACCCCTTCTTAAACACTCTTCTCTCCTGTTTTGGCCCTTTTCATCTCATCTTTCAGATCATAGCTTAAACTTTTTTTTTCTTTTTTTTTTAATTTTCCCAGCAAGACTTATTGGATCTCACAGAGGAGGCTATGTGTTAAAAGCATCCTTGAAGTCTGTCTTCCCTTCTAACCCATACACAAGCCCTATACAGGCAGAGATCAGACTGTCTTGTTCACCAGTGAAACCTTAGCACCTGGCACTGTGCCTGACAATATTCATTTGAGAAGAAGGAATACTCCTTTTATTCAATAGTGTATGGGCTATTCTTTGGGAGGCTAATAGATGCAAATTAAAGAGGGTTTGGGATTTCTCTTTCAGCCTTTTTACTCTCCAGAAAGACCCGAAATTCCCTCTGAATTCCTGCTGATTTCTCCTTGCCACAAACAGGCAAAGAGATTATAGTTTCATTTAATATTAACAGCATTAACTCCCAGGAGGGTTTCTTTCCAGTTAAAGAAGTCAGGTTTTTCAGTCTCAAAAGTGAAAGAGATATTTTATCCTAGTAGGAAAGTTACAGTTCGCTGTGTCTTCTTTGAGATTTAAGGTAGTTTACATATAATCTCTTATCTGTTCAACTGAAGGTACACCTGGCAAGCAGCTCCACATCTGAATCAGACTTCTGCTTTCTTACAGAGTGTCTTTCTGAAGAGCTGGAATTCCTTCAGAACAGGGATAGTAAATCAGAATTTCAGATGCTTGTTAGAGGATATAGTCCCACAGTGGTTTCCTTGCAGGATTCAGATATTATTGGCTTCTCATTCAGAAATGCTGCTCAGCAGGAACTTCTCTTAAACTCTTTCCTGTCATGAGAGAAGATCCTTGGAGAGGGAAGTGAAATAACATTGATGGCATTCAGATAATATGCAAATTAAGCATTCTTACACACTTGCTTTCAATCAAGTATTTTATCATCACTGAATAAGAAAGACAAATGGGCCTCATCGTTTCAAAATATAAATGGATATAAATGCGATCAAATGCGACTTCATCATTATGATTCATAATCACGAGACATCCACAGAGTAAACGATATAGAAATAGAAAAGAAATGGCCTTGGTTGTTCTGATTATTAAATCAGAACATATTGACCATAGCAACACATGCATATTCCACTTCAATAATGCTAAAATGCCTAAGGGAAGGTAAATCCACAGGAAGATTCATCTCAGCTCACAAGGGTAAGCAGAGGAAGGCATCTGCGAAAGTCTCAATGCGAAGGAGCTGCCTTTGAAATTTGGAAACAAAACATCAAATATTTAACCACATTCAGATCCATCTATGGGGTCTAAGTTTGGCCACATATTATCCAGGTCAATCCAGTGCTTACTGGCCATGACAAACCGATTTTTTAAAAAAAGAATGTTATTTGGGATTTGTGGAGCCACCCTAAAGATCAAAACTCTACTTAATCTGTGAATGACACAGGGTAGTTATATCAACAATGTGACATGTCAAATTTATGTCTCCTTAATCCTTTTATATAAGAATGGTGTCGTTGTTTTCATTCTGTGTTTGTGTGTGTCAGATAGCCAGCCAGTCAACAGCATTTAATGAGTGTCCACTGTGTACTCTGGGGACCTATAAAAGGAAACATCTCCTGTTCCTGAGGAGTTTATAATGAAATGGGAGAGACAAGGCAAACAAATGAAAAAATATACAGTGGTTGTCATAGAGTCTGGGGCTAGCTTTCTGATAAAAGAACAACGACAAAAGACAAATAGGTTCTAATTTCTTTTGTTTGAAAGTTCAGAGGAAAATGTCACTTATTTTTGGAGGTTATTTAGAGGACTACCTGAACAAATATGAAGATTTATTTTAAGCATTTGAGAAAAACTCCTCAGATTTTTAAGTCAATATGCCTTTAGTACTATTAAGCTCTTTAGCAAAGTATCTTTAAATACCTTTTCATAGATAGGAAATTCTGGCTTAGGTTTCTGAGGTTGAAACTGGAAGAAAGGGGCAATTTCTCTGCTTTAAACATGTTGATATTTCTGTTTTCACAATTTTGATGATACCAGCTAGTTTTTGACTAAACTGCATAGAAATTACAAGTGGTAGGAGAGTGGTGCTTTCCTGATTTTGTTTTCCCTGCATCAGTGAGAAAGATGAGACAAAAGTTTCTGGTTTCCTCAGTCTGATTTCTGGGCAGCTATTGCTGTAAGGGCCACCTGTAAGAGCTATGTGACTGCTCAGCATATGAATAATTTCTACTGAAAGTATAGTCCTGACTTTTAGGAAGACTCATTTTTTTCTCATGCAAATATTTTAAGCGGGTCCTCAGTTACTTTCTGTGTGCCATCTGTACCATTTTCTCCTGTCTCTGGTGTTCTCTTGCCCCGGGATCAGTATTTCTAAGCTCTCCCACTCAGATGTTCTAATAATGGACTACAATTCTGAGGGAGTTTCTACTTTTTTGTTTCATGGAGTCTTGCACTGTCGCCTAGGCTGGAATGCAGTGGCGTGATCTCAGCTCACTACAACCTCCGCCTCCCGGTTTCAAGTGATTCTCCTGCCTCAGCCTCCTGAGTAGCTGGGACTACAGGCATGCACCACCTTAACCAGCTAATTTTTGAATTTTTAGTAGAGATGGAGTTTTACCATGTTGGCCAGGATGGTCTTGATCTTGACCTTGTGATCTACCCACCTAAGCCTCCCAAAGTGCTGGGATTACAGGCGTGAGCCACCGTGCCAGGAGTTTCTCCTTTTGAATATTCTCTCTCACTCCCCAATTCACCCATTTCTTCTATGCAAATTGACAAGTTAGTGCACACTAATTTATTAATAACTTAAATAATGTATTATGACCTAATAGTTGCATCATAGTATGAATTTCTGGAAATAATATAAATCGTTTTCTATTTTTAAAACTTTAAACATTATGTGGCTACCTGGGAGACATCTTTCAGTGTGAGAGGGCTTCTCTGGGCCCTGAATTATTGATCTCAGATTAGTTCTATTCCCAGTGTATGGGAGATCCACGTCATGATTTGGGATGGGAGAGAATTTAGGAAAACGATTTGCATGTTCTCATATTTCTAGGAAAATTGTGTCCCTTCCTTTCAGCCCTCAATGGTTTATTACCACAAGCAGAAAAAAGTCTGCACTCTTCACTGTGGCCCTAAACTTCACTTCATTTGGCCTCTCCTCACTCTTCTGATCTCATCTTCCGTGGTTTCTCCTTCCTTTACTGGGCCAAAGCCACCTTGACTCCTTCCAGTTATTTGATTATCCTAGCTCTTTCCTGCCCTCGAGACTCTAGAAATTCTTAAGGCCGAGAATATCTAGGCATTCAGGTCATCCTGTCTAAATGAGTTCATTCTCACCTCCTCATTATATTTTCTTTATAGCACTTCTATTTTCTGGAATAAATAAAATTATTGTTACTCTGCTTATTGTGCATTTTCAACCACTGAAATCTGTTGAAGGCTGAGACTTTATTTCATGACAGCTATATTTTCAGGGTTTAGACTATAGTAGGCAAATAGTAGATAACATTTAATGATAAATGTTGCCTAAATAATCATAGCTAGTATTAAAATCATAGCTGAATTTAAATTCAGGCTAAGAAAAGATAAAATACTTAAGATGATTGCTTCCCTATTGACAATCTGATTTTATATTATTGAAAGAAATACTTTATCATATTCCAAACCTTCTCAAAATGTTTGATAATGGTGGAATATAAACACTTCTGCTCTTTGAGTATCTTCAGTTCTTCATGGAAGAAACAGAGGAAGACTGACTGCAAGCTAGGAAGGACTGTCAGCATCTGTTGGGAAAAAGAGTGTGCGGTGGATCATAGTGTAACTGGGAAGTTATTGAAAAACGGCAGGAATGAAGCCAAGGGGAAGATTCCCTGCCTGGAAGCCCGTTGTAGGGAATGCACACAGCATTCCCTTCTTTGTCCTCCAAGTCCCCTGAAACCAGCAGAGTGTGAAGTTTAGAGGCTTGATTACACTAAACTTAGGTGTGAGCAGAAGCAAAGACTGGGCTCAGAGACAGCAGAAAGGGCAGAGGTGGCAAACACTGGCTCTGGGTTGGCTGACAGTTGATTAAGACAGAGTCACAAGGGAGAAAAATTGCTTTTATTTGCCATGAGGATGACCAGTGCCCCACCTGGATGGATCTTAATCAAATATCCTAGAGTTGTCTCTTACTTTTTGTCAGCTCCACAATAAGCAGTGTTCTCCCTGCAGTGACAAGCTAGACTGGTTATTTTAAGGATATATGTACTCTTATGGAAATGAAAACAAAAGGAGAAATGGCAGGTTCTTTCTCCCTTGCTTGAACTCTTACTTGTTTATTTTTCTCCTCCCCCATCTCCACACCACTTTTTTTTTTTTTTGGTCTGTTTTGTTTGGAAGCTTTGTCTTACCAATTTCCAAGCTTTCTCACTTTCTTCAACAATCTGTCTCCTGGTAGCCTTGCATTCAATGTGTGTTAACTTGAAAGGTAAATAATAGTACATTATTTTAATTTGTGTTTTTCTAATGACTCATGAGTTAAGCATGGTTATAGTTTTGATCACTTCTTCCTTTCCTAGAGTATTACCTATTCATGTCATTGTCTTTTTTTGGAGTATTTCTATGTTTTCTTAAAAGAGTTTAGTGCTTAGAATCATAGATGCTCTAGCATCGATTTTCTGAGCTTCATGCTGATTTTTTCACTTCTATGGGACACCAATGGGCAAGTTGCAGATACCTCAGTTCTCATCTTTAAAATGGGCAATAATAAATATGACTATGTCTCAGAGTAGTTGTGAGGAGTAATTAGGTAAAATATTTTAAGTCCTCGTAATACTACCTGGTGCATAGTATAAGTTTTATAAATGTTATCTAGTATTATTAGCTATTTAAATATTAAGGATATTATTTTCTTGTAGATCACATTAAAAAATCTATTTCTTCATTTAATACTTGCCTCTTCATTTTATCTGAGGTTTTGATCTTCAAATGTGTTAAATTTTAGGTGGTTGGATTTATTGATCTTTAACTTTGTATTTTTCTTCAATGCATTTATGCTCAGTAAGTCTTCCTCAATGCCAATTTGTGAAAGAATAGATTTTTAGATGCTGTCTCTAATTTTCTTTTTCCATTTATGATTCCTCAATTTCCTGCCATGTGTTTCAGTCTTCTTCATTTTTTTCCCATATCCTTTATTTTTATTTTTGATTGTGGCAGAATATATGTAACATACAGTTTACCAGCTTAATAATTTAAAGTTAGGAGTGTAAAGTACATTCACGTTGGTGTGTAATCAATCTCCAGGACTCATTTCATTTTGCAGAACTGAAACTCTAGCCCTCTTAAACAACAACTCCTCATTCCATCCTCCTCTCAGCCCCACTGGCAAATGCCATTCTACTTTCTGTCTCTACAAGTTTGACTACTCTAAGTACCTCTTATAAGAGAAATCACACAGTATTTGTGTTTTCATGACTGGTTTATTTGACTTAGCACAGTCTTCTTAAGGTTTATTCATATGTAGCATGCGTTATAATTTCATTTCTTTTTAAGGCTGAATAATATTTTCATTGTATGTGTAGACTACCTTTTGTTTATACATTTTCTCGTCAGTGGGCACTTGGGTTATTTCCACCTACTGACTATTGTGAATAATGCTTGTATGAGCGTATTTGTACAAATATCTCTATTAGACACTATTTTCAATTATTTTAATTGTATACCCAGAAACAGAATTGCTGGGTCATATGGTGATTCTATTTTTAATTTTCTGGGAAACTGTCATACTGTTTTCCACAGTAACTACATCATTTTACTTTCCCACCAACAGTGCACAAAAGTTCCAATTTCTCCACATCCTCACCAACACTGTTATTCAAATGTAATAGCAAAATAAAGGCATTTTTCACACACCACAGGAATAATACAATTTATTGTCCACAGAACTGAAGTGAAAGAACTATTAAAGTTTGTGCTTTAGCAGTAAGACAGTGAACTCAGTATGAAGGTGAAGGTACAAGAATTTCTGAGTTTCATAACATGTACTGGTAAATTTACTTTAATATTAATCATAAAAATATAAAGATCCCTTTTTAAAAGGGCAAAACTAGAACCATAAGCAATAACAAGATTGTGTGGGAGGAGTTCAACAGATAGTTAAAGCATTCTATGGAAATTCTCAGGATAACAAAAGAAATACTGAGTAACAACAGTTCTGTTGGAAAAGTTTACATTTGGTAAAGTTTGCAAATGTAGCATATATAAGTAAGTCTGTTCTTTTTATGGTTGAATAGTATCTGTTTGTACGGATATACCACATTTTCCTTCTCCATTCACAAGTTGATAGACATTTGAGTAGCCTCCAAATTTTAGCTATTATGAATGATGTTGTTATGGACATTCATGCACAAGTCTTTATCTAGACATATGTTCTCATTTTTCTTGAGTATAGATAGACCTAAGAGTAAAATTACTGGATTGTATAGTAAATATATGTTTAACTTTTGAGCAAACTGCCAAAATATTTTCCAAAGTGGATGTAGCATTTCACATTCTCACCAGCAATTCATCAGAGTTCAAGTTCTTACATTCTCACCAGCCCTTGTTATTGTTAGTCTTTGTTTAGAGCCATCTTAGTGCGTTCAACATTATATCTCTTTGTTGTTTTAATGTTAAATGTACCCTTTTGAACTAGTAAAATCTTTGAGGAAACTGTGACTCCTCCCTAACTCTCTGGACTCCCAAAGCTTTAATCCACCGCTTGATGTTGTTTTAACAATTATAATATGGCCATAATTCATTCATTGATCCACTCATTCATTGATTCATTAACTCAACTGTGATAATGAAACGTCTGTAATAGGTCAAGCAATGTTCTAGGAATTAAAACTGAATTAAACTGGTTCTTGCCCTCAAGGACTTGACTAACCTAACTGGAAACATGGACCTGGAGAATAAGCATTAAAATACAATGTGGTTGGTGCAAATAAAGTACAAAATGTTATTCAAGTTCTGGCCTAGTCAAATCTTAATATGTCAAGGGCTTTCAGTTGCCATTTTCCTTGTCATGAAAACATCTTTCTTACGTGCTCAGGGTTGATTTCTAATGGTAAGAGAATGAGGTTGGAATGAGATAGGAGCTGACTTCCAGTCAACACTGTGGGCTTTACATATCACTTTACTTTAGTCCATTAACAGTGCTATTATCTAGTTCAGAACTTGATATGCTGTAAACACCCTAGCTTCTGTTCTTGCATCTTAAAGCAGAAAGATCAGATGCTATTTCCATTAGTTGTCCATCTAAGGATACCATATAGGCTATTCCCTTGATAGATTTAGTTTCACCACCTTACAATGAGGTTTTCTTAAGAAGGAAGCAGCTGTAATAAACAAGAAGTTGAATTCTGAGATTCTGAGGGCAATAGCATTTGCAGGCAATTTCTGGCAGGTAAGAGAGCAGTCTATGAAGTACTTCCTCCTCGTGATTTCTGCTCTAATATATCTTTCACTCCCAAATGCATGTGTGTGCCTAAATACACACACACACACACACACACACACTGCCACCACCTTCACCACCTCCCTAAACCCAATGAATGACTAACTTGCACAACATTCATCCACAGATTTTAAATATGAATACAAAAAAATTATTCTAGTCACTGGTACTATTCTTGACCTTTAGATAGGAGTTAACTAAACCATTTTAGGCTTGTGTTGTTGACATATCTTACTAAATATGTCTACAGCAGAAATTTTACAATCTGTTCCATTGTTCAGAAGTCCTGAAGTCTATGATTTAATGTAAAAGAAGACCAGAAATCTGAAGAATTATTACAATTTATATCTATAACACAGTTGACCGAATTAGTTGAATGTGTCCAAACACAATATGTATACATATAAAATTTTTGGTGAAGCATGCCATAAAATTAACATTTGTTCATTAATTCTGCCAGTTCTCAAACATTTATTAGGTATTGGTAATATGTCAGGCTATATGCTAGTTATTGTGGCTATATTCATATGAAAAAGATAATCCTCATCTTAAAGGAACATACTCATTGGAGATAGATTTGCAAACAGATAATTGCCATGCACTGTAATAAACATAGGGAAAAAAGAAAACTTAATCATCAGGATAGGAATGAAGAAATTTTAGGGAACACTGCCAAAGAAGTAGGTTTTTGAACTGTATCTTAAATATTTGCTGCTCACAAAGTGTGATTTTCAGACTATGGGTATTCACAGTGTCCAGAAGCCTGTTAGAACGTCAGAATCTCAGATTCCATTCAGGACATACCAAATGAGGATCTCTATTTTAATAAGATCTCTGGTGATTTGTATGACATTAAATTTTAAGAAGGTTTGCTTTAAAGGATGGTGAAGAATTCCCAGGTAGGTTGGAAGGAAAGGAAAAATAGACTCCAGAAGTGGGAAAAATACTTGTAAAAAGACTATCTTGGACAAGATTCTCTTCAGAAGCACACTCTGAGGCAAAGAGTTGAGTACAGCCGTTTATTTGGGAGAAAGCATTAGTAGGGGAGTGGGAAGTGAGATAAAGAAGGGAAGAATGACTGTAAAGAAGATCTTTTCTGTATAGAGTTTAAGGAAGGGATCCAGTTTTAGCTTTCTTCACATGGCTAGCCAGTTTTCCCAACATCATTTATTAAATAGGGAATCCTTCCCCATTGCTTGTTTTTTTCAGGTTTGTCAAAGCTCAGGCCTCTGTTCTGTTCCATTGGTCTATATCTCCGTTTTGGTACTTGTATATATTCTATAGCTATTTTCTTTGTGGTTCCCAAGAGATTACATTTAATATCCTAAAGTTATAACACTCTAACTTGAATTTATATCAGTTTA